>NIVC01000462.1:153515-441015 GCA_002269645.1 Macrostomum lignano
ATCTTAGTACTGTTGTACTGCTAGTTTTCTCGAGATGGCCTGGTAAGGTCTTGTATCCATTGCTGCCACCAGTGAAGTACAGAGCCTTGACTTTCCACATGTATTTTGGTTCTGTCTTAAGTCTCGCGTCTCTTGAAGTCTTCTTGTAGCTCTCAAAAGCGTAGGTAGTGCTGCTACCAGCCTTCCGGTGAGGTGAGCTTCCCCGTCGGAATCAACAAGTCAACGAACTCAGCACAGTGCATATTTGAAGATTAATTGAAGATTAACAAACAAGGCGTCCGGTCAGCAGGGCATGGGTGGTTGGGAAGGCCGTGTTAGCCTCCTTTAGGCTTGGGCGTCTAAGTTAAGTCAGGCCAATAAAGGAAAGAGTTGATTGGACACTAAAACTGTCAAAAAATCTTCGAAACTGAGAAACTAAGAACTAGAGAAACTCTTGACTGAACCAAAGATGAGGAGGTCCGTATTTATAGCCTGGGAATCTTCAGTGCACCAATGTGCGTGAAACCTCGCTACTTGTTCTATTTTTAGAACTGACGTCACTTCCCGCCAGAGAGAAGCAGGGGTCCCTGGTAAAAAGTGCACAGGGCCATGTGACTCAGTGTCTATTTTTAGAACATGGGTCACCTCTTACTTTAGAGAAGGCAAGGGCCCCGGGTACTTGATTCCTCAGTAAATACGGACCAGCAAGTGTTAGGACTTCGAGAAAACAAGACTTGTCATGTGACTTTCAATGTCATGAAACAGGCCACTAGCATGACCTCAGGACAGGAACGAAACGCAGAGCAGGCCACAGCAAAGAAGCTCGTGGCTGCAGCAAGAGCGCAGAGAAGGGGGGCGACTTAGAATAAGCGGCAGCCAGCCCCCCATCGGCGAGGGCAATGGCGACACCAAACTGGCGGCTCACTACAGTACAGGCATAGTTACTACGCCGTTTACTCAAAAAGCATCCCGATTTTTTAGGATAACACGATTCCTAAGCAATCATCTGTTCGAATTTTCTTTCAAATTATTGTTGCTTTCACTCTGCTTTATTCCGACATAGTCTAGAAGAAGAATATGTAATTTTTCATATAAGCTTTGAATGAGTTCACTTCCAGCTCTGAAATATTATGGGCGTTATGGCACATCTGTGCTGCACACAACCCAAATTAAGAGGGTCTGAAGGTTGCTGTTAGTGCAGCGTGGACCAAGATGGATATGTATTACATCATCAAGGTATGCTCCAGCTCCAGGCCAGGGGCTCTGAAGGCATCAATTAAATACTCGTATTAACAGTTTTGCACCACCCAGTATAGTTTCTTCATCTTGTCTGATATTTTACAGTTTATACTATTTGTACTACTATTGGAATCGAAAACCCAGCTTAATGAATAAGAGCAGTCCTCAATCTCATTAAACTCCGTAATTAGTGATTTAATAAATTTTCTGTGACTCCGTCTCTAACAACAAGATAACATACCAGTAGTTCCACACTATAGTTACTTCAGTCGAAAATCAAATTTTAGCATTCAAAAAAATCTGTGGGTTGATTCACTAACAAATCTTGGATTGACTATTTAAAGTAGTTAGCTCTAAGTAGAAGGAATTTTACATCACCTAAAAGTTCAATCGTCAACTTTAAAAGCAGTTGGTTTCCAATTTTAAATTAATATATATGGAAATGGAAATACGCTACGGCCATTCGTCACAACGAGTTGCAAATCGAAAAGCCAATCAAATCTACTGAAGTTTATAAAACTCTGTTCCTCTGTCTCGATACGAAATGAACCGAATCAACGAGAAGAAATTCTGATTGATATATATACACATTACTATTGCATCTATGGTAAGTGAGTTAATAAATTTTCTCTACTTCATTATAGAATTTAAAACTAAATACATCTGAATAGTAAAATATTGAATAATGTATACATCACAATTTCGTTTTCTTAATTTGCTTTGTTAAGGTTTACAAAACAGGTAAGGCAAAACTAATAAGTTTTAAAGAGAATCAAAAACTTCTAAAATTCAGTTGGAACTAGTTTAATAAAATATATAAGTTCATTTTTAATCCAAATAAAAATCTGGTTCAGACTAGTGGTTAGAGTGTCGGACTCACTACTGAAAGATCGAGGGGTTCGATTCTCGACCCACTCGGAGCAATTTGCGTCCTTGAGCAATCCGCTTAACTGTAAAATGGGTGCCAGAATTAAATGGGGTTATCGAGGGTGTGTGGCGACTTCCAATCCATGGACTGAACAGCCGTACGCAGCCTTGAGATGCACCGCGCAATAGCTGCGGCTGAGCTGTCGGTTGCAAATCTGGTTCATTGGGGCGGGTTTAATCAGTTGTTATTGTAAAATATAATGCAGAAACTAAAAATACTTGGTAATAAACGTAAAATGTTCCATAAAAATGGCAGAAAATTTGCATTTCACAGAATAATCTGAACGTGCTTTGCTTTCATCTGTGTTGTCATCTAAACTGTGAAATCCCCAATTTTCCTTTTTTAGTTTCCGGCTTTCATCCGGGCAATCGGCGCTACTGATTTTTAACTGTTAATGACAGCTGAGCTCAAGTTACAGTGAAAATTTCAAATTCTTGGTGCAATATTCCTGCAGTTGAACTTATTGCATTATGGACTTTTTTGATAATTTATTTTTTTGAAATTTTTGACTAGCTAATCTGGCATTTTTTATTAAGCCTTGATCGTTTACTGTGCTACTGATTGACTTGTTACTAAAGCTTTTTATCTGTTAAACTTCTGAATGCATTTTTCGAATGGTTAATAAACAGAAGCAACTATTTCTTTTAAAATGTGAAACAATTGAAAAAATATTTACAAGAATATGCTGTCGCAAAATAAGCGCAATCAATTGATGCCTTTATCGAACTCGTTCTTTGACTCAGCTGCAGAGGGCTCCCGACATCCGGATGCAGCGAGGAGGCTTTGCCGCCCATTCCGCTAACCCCTGGCGACCACGGGCAGCTAGTCCAGGAGGTGGATGGTCGCTCGCCCGGTAGCCCTTAGGTAGCGGACGAGCTGGCAGAGATTCTCGGGCCTGAAAACGTCGGGAAAAGTCCGGGTTTGGGCTGAGGTAGGTGAGCCTGACCTGAGTAAAGGCGGGGTATTCACAGATGAAGTGCTCCGCATTCTTGACACTGGAGAGGCAGAATGGGCATTCCTCACTGCGGATTTTTCCCTGGAGAAAGTGACGATGTCTGGCAAAATAGCCATGAAACGAGAGGTCCATGCATGTTTACCGCTCTGATGCCCCTGTGGTTGAGTCGAAGCGGGGCCTAACTCGGTTATTTGGCTGTTGCTTTCAATACTTGGTTCAGTTGGGTAGAGTTTAGAATGATGGGAAAAATTATGGCTTTTTAGGTACGGACCTAAATAACAAGAGTTGGTATTTTGCCAGTGTCGTGGAAATTCCATGGATTGTATAGGGAGCAAATCATTTGCACACATGACACATCCCATCGGCATTTTCAGCTCATGTCCTAGGCAGCTACTATAGCAAGAATGCTGCAGGTCAATGCTCAGTGGAATTCTAGGCAGAGAGATACAGTTTACAGACCCTTGCCATTGGGCTGGCCCCCTACTACATGTATAAGGCAACTCCTATTCCTTAATCCAAATGTCTAAGTGGGTGAAGACTAGAGCGCTTTGTCGGCTCTGTCGATTGAGTGGCGGAAGTTCCTCCTTTCTAAAGACAACATCCCAACTTGCGAAAGTTCGAATACGTTTGAACTCTGATTGATGACGTCCCTCCGGTTTAGAAAAGCTTAAGCCAGGGGCGTCGCCACATACGGGGAATAGGGGGGGGGAGGCAGTAGAAAACTATCACCTGCACCCCCATAATTGGTGCCTGCAAAATTGGTAACGGCAAAATTGGTGCCTGCAGCGGCGCCAAAATGAGTGCCTGCGATGCCAAAATGAGTGCTAACAACGCCGATTCTCGAAAATAATGTACATGTACGAATTCTAGCCTATGCCCCGCCCCCAAAATGTCTATGGCGACACCCCTAGGAAGCACAGGAAACCATCGTTCCCAAAGAAGGAATTGACCTGGATAGCCATGAGGCGGGACGCTAGCTGCTTTGCTGCTTGAAGAGCATTAATAAATACGAGTAAGATGAAGGCTTTGGTCAGTGAGCAGAAGATTCTGGGGAAGGAAGACGATAAGCTGCAATCAAGAAGCGAAGGATCAGTGAGAATTAAGTTGACGAACCAAGCCATTGCAAAGGTTGCCAGGCAGCAGCTAGGTGATTTATTGGTTAAAAAACACATGGATGGAATTGAACACGCACGTTCCCACTTTTTTCTTGTCCGTCTTGTTGTGTCGCGGGTTCTGCTATTTTTTAAATTTATACAGGGTACTTTGTAGGGCGCATGTTTTTCTTGCTTCTTGTGCATGAATATAGTGTCAACACTAGGTTTGGGTTTTTTCTGTCAATGTGTTCGCTTTTTATATTTTGGCCTACATGGTAGCTGTAGCAGCACTGTGTCAATCATGAGCCGTCACCCGTGGTAAAGCGAAGAATTATTAATTAATAGGTTTCGAAGCTGAGTGTAAAATATAGGTTTATTTGTTTTGTTTAAGTGCACGGTACGTGATTAAAACAAGAGTGATTGGGAAGCGAGAAGCAAGTCTACGAGCTACGTTTAGCTAGAAACGAAGGGTGTATGGAGTTCATGTTTCTAAGGGTGGGTTTCACAAACGCGAAATTTCATAACCGCTAAAAGCACTTGCTTTCATAAACGCGAAACTTCACAAACGCGAAACTTCACAACCGCGAAACTTCACAACCGCTAAATCACCTACTTTCATAAGCGCTAAATTTCATAAACGCGAAACTTCACAACCGCAAAATTTTTTGCTGTCACTCACAAACGCGAAACTTCACAACCGCGAAACTTCACAAACGCGAAACTTCACAACCGCTAAATGTCATCTACTTTCACAACCGCGAAACTTCACAACCGCTAAAAAGACTGCAGTATATGAAAGTTTGTGCAAAATTTTTAGCGGTTGTGAAGTTTCGCGTTTATGAAAGTGACTGCAAAAAAGTTAGCGGTTGTGAAGTTTCGCGTTTGTGAAGTTTCGCGTTTGTGAAAGCAAGTGCTTTTAGCGGTTATGAAATTTCGCGTTTGTGAAACCCACCCCGCGAAGGTCACGGATGTTGTCCGGGTGGTCAGAGGGTGGCCGAGGTATTTATGCCGCGCATTATTGAAGTAAGGGCGGAAGGTGACGTGATGCTCCACGGTCTCCTCTCCTATGCCACAGAAAGTACAGGTGGAAAGGCAACCGGTTTGCAAGGAGAATGTCTCTGGAAGAATCCATGGCCGGTTAGGACCATGCACGTCTCACTGAGGTCGGTTCTGTTAAGTGATATCAGATATTCAGACTTCTGTTCAGGTTAAGCATTGCAGAGCGGGTCTGCCTGTAGTCGTTGCAGCTGTTCCAGTGGAGCTGATGGACCTGTTGATATGGCGGTTGACTTGCGACCTAGGCATGGGTTAGCCTCGGGGGGCCGTAGCCCAGCGGTAGCGCAGCTGCTCTGGTGTGCCAGCGACCCAGGCTCGATTCCAAGTGAAGTCACATTAATTTGGGGCTGAATTGGAATCTCGGCTTGGCTCTGCTCGTGCAATTAACGGCCTTGAGAGCCAACCCCCCAAGGCGCAGTTAAGTGTACATGCCTAACGATAATATAAAGTTAGGGCCGCTGTACACTCCTGTGTGAGTGTGTGCCTGCGTACGTATCCGCGCGCTTGTATGCCATGCTCAGGGGAGTCGGCGGAATGGGCAGTAATGCCTATCGCCGGTTGTGTGCCTATGTCTCTTAAAGTGCGCCAGTGTGCACACAACCCCCCTGCCTCTAATAAAAACAAAAACTGGGTAGCCTCATCAGACGGTGGTTGCCGTCTGGGTTGCTGCCCTCCTTGGTGAGAGAATCCGCGAGCTCCGCGTTGCCCAGGATATTGTTGTGGACCGGGTGTTCAGATAGCTCGTATGTAATTCTAATCCTGTTAAGGACTGAAAGGGCCGGATTGCACACTGCGGCGGCATTGTGAGATGCTGTTGTAGCGGAGATTTTCTTGGTGCAATAAGGACCTCGATAGATCGTAGCGGCTTGGCTATCAGTGTAAAAATGAATATTAAATTATTAATATTCGCCTGGAGCAAGTGCTGAGCGCACTGCTCAATGGCGCAAATTTCGGCTTGCAAAACTGAGGTGCAGACTTTCCTGAAAGAGCATTTTACCCTCGTGGAAGATGGCAATACCCGCTCCAACGCGGCCGTTGAACAACGAGCCGTCGGTGAAGCAGTGAATGCCCTGGCTATGACGGTTCACGCCGACATCCAGCGGAAAGCTGTCTCGACCAGTGATGGCCGTATAAAAGTCCCTCCTGATGTTAAGAGCAGGGAGGCGAGTAACTAATAATTGTATATGTAGTAACGTAGCTTGCGCTGCGCTTATTTCTGTATAGCTACATGTACCATAGCTACAGCACAATACACTCGAATATTCCTCAAAATGTAGCTTGCGTAGATCCTTTGCAGGCACCATTAAATTTAATCCATTAAACTTTTATTGATTCCTTGTCAATCAGAAGCAGTCGCCTAAAGGTTCTATCGAATATATTTTGCTTCACGTATAGCTAAATTGCTTTGCAGACATTACAATATTGTGACTAATATATCCTCATTTTCAGTATGAAAATTTACTTGCGTTGAGTTTGCTCAGAGCTGCAATTCTGTTAGGCGTTTCCGTGTGTGACAAAGTCAATTCGGGATTCCCGAATGTAGTAGATCTACTATAATATGCGATGCAGAAATTCAGCCTCGAACAAAGTACACTCCATCGGTGCTGCTCAGGTTGGCAGGCGGGTAGGCGAACCTCAGCAGGTGGCACAGGCGCTGCTGGCCAGAGAAAATCACAGCCTGGCAGTCGGGGTTGGCCTCGCACAGAGTCACGCAGCCAACATCGGCTGCTGCTGCTCGACTCCAGTAGGTCAGCCAGGTCGCTTCCACCGTCAGGGCCGGCATGGCAGCCCTTCTGAAGCAGGTTTTGTCTGCGAAATTCGGTTGAAGCATTGTTGAATTACATGTGCGAGATGCTGCATGACCGTTAGACAGGCTAATTGAAGTCCTGCAGTGACTACTAACTGCAGTTATACTTAATTGTAGGATGCTGGTTGCCAGATTTTCAATTTTGTAGGTCACTTCCAAATTGTAAATTTGAAGAAGGTAATGGTACTTACATACAGAAAGAAGATAAATGAAATCAGATTAGCAATAATTCATTGGATAGAAACTACGTAATTAAGATCAAAGGGTGATTACTTTTGTTGGTTAAACGTTAATCCCTTTCAAAACTTGCAAAAGGAAACAAAATCACCAAGCTAACAAGGAACGAGAAGTATGTATAATAATCTACTAAAACGAGGAGAATGTCTATGCTCGCTTCGCTCGCATTTTTTCCTTTGGTACTTTCTGTTGCCTCGGAGATTCTGCATAGACATTCTCCTCGTTTCAGTTGGTTATTGAAGTGTAATTCCACGAATGCAAGGAACGGAGAATATATTGACTAGATTCGCGGAGATAATGAGTATTCTCCGCCCCCTGTATTCGCAGGACACGTTTTGTCTATGGTAGAAGAAAGTGTTCAATCAACCTCACTCTGGCTCACGGCCTTAACTTTATTGTCTATGGCAGCGGAGGTTACTTAGTGAGAATCTCCGCTAGCAAAGCACTAACGACATAGACAAGGCGTACAGGCAAAGTGGGATACATACGTACCATGAATACACTAGACTCGATACCATACCACTGAGCAGCTCACATCTGATACTTGCACCAAAGTGTTCAATTCTGTGTGATTCTCTCCCACCTATCCCCAAGGCACAGAGTACGTGTATACATAGAGCTGAAGATTAATTAGAAAGAGCATGAGGCCTGCTGTGCACTCTGTACATGTCTTCTGCATGCGAGTGCTCAGGAGTGAATAGAATAGCCATTCGAGCTAGCCTCATCGCCAGCTGCAAGTCGGCACTCACTCGGGTAGGTCAGCGCAAACACGGAGTTCTTGTACGCGTCTCCGCATGTCTGAGAGCCGTTTCCCCGGCAAGCGGTGCTGCACTCGCTCTCCGCAGCAGTTCCGTGCGATCCGTAGGACTTGCCACAGAAGCACTGACGGCCCACCTGGACACCGAAGTACGGAAAACCGCCCAGAGAGCAGACGCTGCTGCACAGCTCGTGACTCTGCTGGCTGGTCTTCACTCCGGTCGTGACGCTGAACTCACCGATTCTACTCACGCCATCCAGTCCGTTCAAGTCCCTGACCGAGTTGTCCTTGTAGCAGCCGACATAGGAGAACTGGACCTCTCTGGTAGACACGCTGGCTGCCAGAACAGCCAGGATGCAGGATGCTTGGATGGACACTAGCCCAAGCATTGCAAGCTTGGAATTGACGGAAACTCTTTAGGCAGCTCCCTTTTAAACAAATAATTTTTGTCTGCTCGCGGTAGTTTTATGCAAGACACTGCTGCTGAATTGTGCAAACCAAAAGTAAATGCCATCTATACTACTGAGAAAAAAGTAGATTCCTCCGTTATCGGTTTGCTTTACTCTGTAAATTAGTCACAATTATTCATCTGTTTGTTTCTCTACTTTGAGATGTGGATGAGGCCAAGTTTGACCCAGAAAAGATATGCTGTGAGAAGCCCCAAACTACTGGAGCAGCCCCCTAGGAGATTTGTTCAAGCAGGTTCTGAAGGTCTTTGTATTGAGTCAGTCACATTAAGAGCTGGCTTGAATGCCTGCTTGTAACAACCTATCTGAAAGTACATGTGGGGGAGTTTAATAAATAAGAGTTACCCTCAGCTGAAACGACAGCCTGCCAAGGAGTTCTGTAAAACTGGCCATCTTTGAATGAAAAATGTCCCATAAATACCCTCTTCAAAGCCAAAAATTATCGATTGAAATAATAGTTAGACTGTGCAATGTAATTCATTCAAAAAGCGGCAAAGTTTTTTTTCTATCATATGCTGAATTTTTTAAAGATAAACTAAACATGCAATAGTGCAGTGTTAAACAAATTAATGCACACTGAAGATAGGTCAAAGCAAACACTGAGGGAGTTTTGACTCAAGTCACCCCGTAGTCATAGTAACAGAGGCCTTCACTTTGGTTGTCTTTCGCGCTAAAATATTAGATAATGAAATATCTACATGGACCGAGCGCGTGCCGACATATACATGTAGTAGAAGTCAACCAAAAGCTAGAAAGGTGCAGGCCGTTACTATAAAGTGATGCCTCTTTGGTAAAACAAGCATTTTTAGTGTTGCTCCTGGTGCTCAGTGATCGGTGGTTGGAATCGATGTGTCTTCTAGGAGTATAGTTTATAACGAAAAATGGGTTGGCGCTTTGTATCTTATTGTTGAATACGCGACCAGTGAGACACCGGATGACTTACTTTGAGTAGTAAGAACTACAGTTAGTTTAACTTTCTCTCTTCTAATCTACACTACTTTACCTGACTCATTTGGGGAGGATTTCGCCTTGTGAAAAACATTTTAAAGCTTATCCTTGAAGCATTGGTTTTTGTTGTGCTCTATGCGGACTGGCCACTGTACACTGTGTCCCCTCTCCTCCTGCAGCCAATCAGCTCCGGTCCATCTCACTGGCATTGCAACGCACACACCATCCACCTCTCCAACTAAGAATAGCCTTCATAAATCTAAGCCCTTACGCAAGACATTGTACTCACTCATCTATTACCATTGAAATGAAAATGGAAGACAGTCCTCTGGACCAGTCTCTTGCATTCAACGTGGAACAAATTGAATAAGCTGGTGCCGTGGAATCATCTTCTCATGAGGTGGAACACTGTTGGCGCTTTTACCCTTGGCTTTGCAGTGACTGCAATTGGACCTCGCCTGTAACAAATCTTCACGTTGTTTGTCAGTGCACTTGGCACTTTTCATCTCGCCTCGCCTACTCTCTTTGCTCTCGACGTGCTTCTTTAACAGCGAATTTTTATAGAAAGCTGCGAGCAGCTGTGTCTCAGAGCTTTGTTTTTTCAAACTGTTTCCACCTTCCAGCTGGTGAATTTGCCTTGAATTTGAGAAGGCTTGAATTTCTTCTCAGTTTTTTGCATGCGCTCACAAGAGGCTTCAGGGAATTGTTCCAGTCTTTCCGCTCAGCAGCGAATCTGCTACAGATGAGAGCAGCTCGCAGGTTGCTTCCAGTTTCCGCTCCATAAATTCACTCTCACCAGTCAGATGTCTGGCCTCCCAGTTTCCTGAACTTCAATAGTTGCAAATTCAGACACCGGGACATTCATTCTATTGACTAAATGAACTTTTACTAGCGTTATTTTACGATAACGCTAAGGTTGACTGATTCTAATGCTGTCCCAAATTTCAAGTCACAGCTCTGGGTCTCTTACGGTATCTGATATTTTTCCAGCTGTCGGTCTGTCTACTCGGCAATGCGGATAACGTTAACGTTGACTCAGGAGGTTTAGGTTATTGAGAACCGCAGAATTTGACAAGAGCTCGCTTCTATCCATCGGAACCTAAAAAACTCTTTTTTTCTTTCTCTATCTTTCACCAGACTGCTTTTGAACTAACTCCTGAGATGCTATCACCATCGGGCTGTCATCAGTTGACACATCAAGCCCGTGGCTTGGCGCTTTGTCCTGTATTGGCGTCCGGTGAACACCGTTGAAATTGACTCTGTCCTGGTCCACGTGTCTCAGAACGGGTCAATCTACATGTAATTTACATGTAACTGAATTTGTCGACTCAATCAATTAAGAGACCCTCAAAATTTCAGATTTGCAGTTGATATTTGAAATTGCTTAACACAATAAAGCATAGCCAAAATATGATTCTGGTGTATTTTTAAAGGCCTGCTTCGATAATGATTCAGAATTCTTCTCAGTTTTTTTATTACATCGAACAGACCCACTCAGCCTCACAGCTTCATCCAGACCCACTCAGCTTCGCTGGCCACCTCAGCGGGCACAGCGGCGAATCTCAGCAGGCGGCACATGCGGCTCGAAGGCACGAAGGCGCAGCCCTGACAGTCCGGGCTTCGCTTGCAGGCGGCAGCGCACTGGATGGCGCTCTTGGCAGAGACGCTGCTGTGGGTGATGAAGCTCAGTGAAGCTGAGATGCTCGGCATGGCAGAAACTGCCAGCTTTGTCACTGTTTGGTCAGCTGCAAAGTTGAATTAAAACAGAATTCAGTAAAAAAACTACGTCACAACTAGGAGCGCATTTATATGGGCAAATCTCTGTGACTTATTCAATAGGCATTTTCCAAGAGTGTGCATTTGCAGCAGAGTTTTAAAAAGAACATCTTAGAAATAGTTAATTTGTTACAGGCATCCAGCTTCGTGTGAGAGTTGTTGACGTTTTAACGACGTTAGAACATACTGTGCATACTATGCTACTGTGGCAAGAAAAACAACAAGCGCTTCAGAAAAATCGCTCTTACCCTGATTATAAATATTTTCGTAGACGGAGTTCCTCTGAATTCCACCGCAGATTTGGGATGAGTTTCCCTTGCAATTATACGAGCAGTCACTCTCCGGGGCGGGACCGAACGAGCCGTAGCTGTTGCCGCAGCAGCAGTATGCACGGTACCTCGTACCGAAGTACCGAAATCTCCCATAAGCGCAGATCTGGCTGCACAGCTGCAGCGTCATCGAAGTGTTTCGAACAAGAAAAGGATTTTCTGAATGGGTCGAATGCGGACCGAGTGCAGTGACTCCAACGAGACCTGCCATATCGGGGTCCGCAGAGTCCACGAAGCAACCGATGTAGCGGAATGCCGTCGGATGAGGTGGCACCGAAGTCAAGCAGCTTCCGAACGCCGCCCACATCATCAAGTAGCCTACAGAAGAGCTTTTTGAAGACATTTGAAGCTTGTGCTGGTCTTTACGGTCAGTGTTTGGAGTTTTTGGCGTTTCAGAATATTCCAGCTTTGTGCTGTGAAGAACCAGTCTGGCTACCGGCTTATGTTTTGATTGCAACAGCTTCTGGAGTTTTTTCCACTCGGGAATGGCTGTCTGGTTACCTGGGGACTCAGCCAGTGAGAAATCAACTGCATTTGGCTCTTTTGTAAGCCCGTGTTGCCCTCATGGACCACTAAAATTGATTCAAGGACGCTGTTAAGTCAAGGACGTTCAACTGAATTCCGCCTCGCTGAGCACTCGATCAGTCTCCTCGCTCAGACGCTTGTGAGCTGTTTTATGTGAACCTTGAATTATTTAAGTGGACAACCTAACAGAATATTCCTGTGTTGCTTATGATGACCGTGTGTTGATACCAAAGATACGCCCAAGTCGGGGAATAAGAGGGTGTTGGTGTCTGTTAGACATGCAACTCTTAAAACTGTGTTGATGTCGGTTAGACATGCCACTCCCAAATCAGGTGATACAGGGTGTTGCTGCCCTCTGACACCGCAATCACAAATCAAGCCACATAGCTCGTAAGTACCATAACATTTATATCCATGCAAGCTTGTAAAGCATGGTAATTTACTCGTACTTGATCGGTGGGAGTCAAATGCTTCTGACAGTCAAATTTTACAGACAAATTCGCCATTTTCCTTAGAGTACAAATGAGAATTTTCGACAGAATTGTGACAGCATCCCCCACAAAGCTGCAAACAGATTACCATGCAGTGTCTCGATTCAGAAGATCGAGCTTCATGTATCCTTAGGACTCGCTACTAAAGCGCTAGGCCACACGAGACTAAATATTTAATTTAAAGTGTGAAAAAATGATACTCTGATTTTGGCATTATGCCGAAATTTTTATACCGCTACTTTTCAGTAGGCAAAAAAGCAAATGATGTGATTTTCTTAACGGATCGGCTTAAACGCCTTCGCATCAGTTTATCAGTGTTGTGTAGATAAGAGGATTGGATTTCGGTTGATTTACAAGTTAAACAGCAGTAGTTTCTCAAGAGATTCCCTCAAGAGTTGAGTGTCTGTCACACGTGAGTAGGTCAGGACGAAAGGTGACGTAGCAAGCATTATTTTCGGATAGTCAGCGATGCAGAGAGTTGTAACTGTTGCATCCGTATGAGTGTGTTATCGCTATACATGAAATTGTGTTTAGCTTATAGCAGGAATTACTCAAACGACGACCAAGATGAGACACGTTACTCGTACTTAATAAAAATGATAATAGTAATCATTAATTACACCCGCTCTAATGAGCAGATGTACGTGCAACCGACAGCTCAGCCGCAGCAATTGCGCGGCGCATCTGAAGGCTGCGTACGGCTGTTCAGTCCAAGGACTGGGGTGTCACCACCACAGTATATTCTGTGGTCACCACTAAATTACCCCAGCTAATGCTGGCACCCATTTTACAGCTGGGTGAACTGAAGCAATGCAGATTTAATTGTCTTGCTCAAGGACACAAATTGTTCCGAGCGGGTCGAGAATCGAACTCCCAAGCTTTCAGTCGTGAGTCTGACAATCAAGCCATTTGGCTACAACCACCTAGGCTTGAACGTCACACTAATCCCACAGTTTAGAGCGACAATATAACGCAAATATAACGCGTCAGTTATATCTTTTGTGAAACTAAACTTTACGATGCCAATTCTCGGGTGGAACGTGTTTGATTTACAAGTTCAACAGCAGCTCTGAGAAGAGTTGACATCAAGTTCTGTGCGCTCGTCAAGCAGCATAAGTGAGTAGGACGTCGGGCAAAAAGGTGGCATTCGCCCTAGCAACTGGAATTACAAAGGAGTGGGGACAATGCGTTTAAGCCGTGACAATTTTCTTCGAGGCTTTTTATGAGAAAATTCACGAGTCAGTTACAGGGGTCGGCAAACTTTTTCATCAAGGGCTAGATAAACAATCCAGCTCATGATTGCGGGCCAGATGAGAGTGGAGAGGAGAGAGAAAAAAATGAGAGATAAGAGAAGAGAGGAGAGTCGAGAGATGGGATGAAAGAAGAGATAAGAAAGAGAAGGAAGTGAAAAGGGGAGAGGAGGGAAAGAGGGGAACGGAGGGGAAAGAGGGAAGAGAGGGGAAGAGGAAAGAGGAGTTGAGGGGAAAGAGTGGAGAGGAAGGGAAAGAGAGGAGAGGAGAGGGGAAAGAAGAGAGGGGAGAGAAGAGAGAGGAGAGAAGAGAGGGGAAAGAAGAGGAGATAAGGAGTTGAGAAGCGACATAAGTATTGAGAGGCCCGGATTGCTGTTGTGAAGTTTTAAAGGACCCGAGGGTCGAATAAAACAGGCTTCGCGGGCCGCATGTGGCCGGCGAGCCTTGTTTTGCCAACCCGTGATCTAGCTCGTAAAAGAAAATCATGAGATGCAGGCTTAAGGCATTAAGCAATAAATACATCATTTGCTCTGAATAAATGTTACTGAGTCGTTTGCTCTGAATAAATGTTACTGAGTCGTGAGTCACTAAAACAGATGCATTATTGGGATGAATACAAAAAAATACTCACACTATAAAAGCACTACAAAGTTCCAATGTAGTGGATTGTCATTCCCACGATAATTCAATTTAAACAAACTACCTGCTTTCTATAGGCTTACAGTGTCTGAATTGGAAAATTCATTCCAACAGTCTATGGCCAAAACCTTTCAATGGCGACAGCCCGCTGAATTGAAGTTCAACAGAAACAGAGTCGATAGAGTATTGTGTGACTCCAACCGGCTCATCAATCGAACTCATCGAATTCGATAGAGATCTAACAGCCATCGCCATGAGTGCGCATGAAGATGAGGCCGGCAGGATATGTCTTGAAACTGAAATAGTCGGAGAAAATGAAATCAAGGAAGAGGCTGGTGAAGAGGATGGCTTGTGGAGAAACAGTAGCAGAACACAGTCCCTTGAGGCCTGTATTTCGCTGCAATATGCATCAGAGACATCGGAAGCTTTGTGTTTTTCTATACTGATTTCCATTTACCTCATCTTTTGGAATTCCGAATGGCTAAAGAAGAGATTATGTATTTCATTCCAGGTGAAAAGTTTGGGGCTACAGTCACTTGCAAACTACAAATTGATTTTAGCTTGCGAAAGGCTAAGAGGACCTCAGCTAGATATTCCAAAAAAACTTCTACCGACACTGCACCAACTCCAAGATACAGTTTTATATTCCTTCTTGCTTCGCTTCACTGGACCATCATTTACGTCGTTATGCAGAATGCACCCTAACTCAAGTCGTCAAATACCTGTCTGTGGTTCATGTCGGATATCAGGCTAAATATTAAAATAAAAGGGAAAAATTCGTAGAAAAAAGACACTTAAAACTTTGTATTTGCAGTTGTTATTTCAGGTAGCTACATAAACAATAAGACATAACGCGCAGCCAAAATCTGATTCTCGTGTATTTTTGGTATAGGTTCGCCACGATAATTACTTACTCAGAATTCTTTTCAGTGTTTGCTATTAGTTCGAACAGTCTCACAGCTTCATCCAGTCCTACTCAGTCTCACAGCTTCATCCAGACCCACTCAGCCTCACAGCTTCATCCAGACCCACTCAGCCTCACAGCTTCATCCAGACCCACTCAGCCTCACAGCTTCATCCAGACCCACTCAGCCTCACAGCTTCATCCAGACCCACTCAGCCTCACAGCTTCATCCAGACCCACTCAGCCTCACAGCTTCATCCAGACCCACTCGGCCTCGCTGGCCACCTCAGCGGGCACAGCGGCGAATCTCAGCAGGCGGCACATGCGGCTCGAAGGCACGAAGGCGCAGCCCTGACAGTCCGGGCTGCCGTAGCAGATGGTGGCGCATTCAACTGCACTGCTGGCTGCAATGCTGCGGTGAGTGATGGAGCTCGCGGAGGCTGTGATGTTCAGCAGAGACGTCACGGGCAGTTTCGGCATCACCGGATTGACTGCAGAAGGGTTGGTTGAAAATATGGCATGCCAATATTATTGTTAATATTTTTATCGGTCAAATCAATTCGAATATTGCTTGTAAAATCTCCCAATGAGAACTGATTTTAATGAAAAAAGAGTTCAGTGTTTTTAGGTCGTCCTTCGCTAAATTTACGCAACCTGTGTTTACACTTGTACAAGCTGCGTTAATCCGGAACGCTTACTTGGTGAGTAAGTCAATTCGTAGATAGAATTTCTGTAAGCTCCACCGCAAATTTGAGACGAGTTCCCGCTGCAAGCTCTGCTGCAGTCGCCAGCCGGTGCGATGCCGTGCGATCCGTAGGCCGAGCCGCAGCAGCAGAAGCTGTGGAGCTGAACTCCAAAGTAGCGAAATCGGCCGTAAGAGCACATGTGGCTGCACAGTTGCAGTGTCATCTTGGCGCCATCGTAGACAAATGCTGGGAAACCAGGGTGAGTCTCAAACTGTCCGAACTTTTTGACTCCCTCCAGTCCTACAAGATCTCGGTTGCCATCAGCGCCATCCACGTAGCAGCCGAGGTGGCGAAACTCCAACGGTTGAGGCGGCACGGAAACAGCGGCGAAGCGTCCGGAACCGGCTGCCCAGCAGAGCAGCAGAGCGCAGAGTTTCAGCATTGGGAAAAAAAACTAGAGAGTGGCCGAACTACAGTTTCTGAGGACCCTTCTTCTGGTTCTGGTAAGAAATTTAGGTAGGTAGTATATTTGCTGGAAGAAGCCAATGGAGAATTGACCACCAATGCTGAGCTAGGATTGGCTGAGGTTTCACCCTAATAGGAAAAAGATATCGACCACTGATGAGTAGCAAGACAAGAATATATCTGAAAAATTTCTGATACTGTCTTCAAAAAGTTCAAAAGATAGATAGATAGATAGATAGATAGATAGATAGATAGATAGATAGATAGATAGATAGATAGATAGATAGATAGATAGATAGATAGATAGATAGATAGATAGATAGATAGATAGATAGATAGATAGATAGATAGATAGATAGATAGATAGATAGATCGATAGATAGATAGATAGATACATAGATAGATAGATAGATAGATAGATAGATACACAGATAGATAGATAGATAGATAGATAGATAGATAGATAGATAGATAGATAGATAGATAGATAGATAGATAGATAGATAGATAGATAGATAGATAGATAGATAGATAGATAGATAGATAGATAGATAGATAGATAGATAGATAGATAGATAGATAGATAGATAGATAGATAGATAGATAGATAGATAGATAGATAGATAGATAGATAGATAGATAGATAGATAGATAGATAGATAGATAGATAGATAGATAGATAGATAGATAGATAGATAGATAGATAGATAGATAGATAGATAGATAGATAGATAGATAGATAGATAGATAGATAGATAGATAGATAGATAGATAGATAGATAGATAGATAGATAGATAGATAGATAGATAGATAGATAGATAGATAGATAGATAGATAGATAGATAGATAGATAGATAGATAGATAGATAGATAGATAGATAGATAGATAGATAGATAGATAGATAGATAGATAGATAGATAGATAGATAGATAGATAGATAGATAGATAGATAGATAGATAGATAGATAGATAGATAGATAGATAGATAGATAGATATATAGATAGATATCGTGCGATCCGATCCGTAGGCCGAGCCGCAGCAGCAGTAGGCCGCAGACTGAACTCCAAAGTAGCGAAATCGGCCGTAAGAGCACATCTGGCTGCACAGTTGCAGTGTCATCTTGGCGAAGTCGAAACCGAATGCTGGGATACCAGCGTGAGTCTCAAACTGTCCGAACTTTTTGACTCCCTCCAGTCCTGCAAGATCTCGGTTGCCAACAGCGCCATCCACGTAGCAGCCGAGGTGGCGAAACTCCAACGGTTGAGGCGGCACTGCAGCAGCAACGCAGCATCCGGAACCGAACGGCAGTTTCTGAGACGCTTCTTCTGATTCAGGTAAAAAAGTTAAGCACTATATTTGCTAGAAGAAGCCAATGGTAAAATGGACCACCAATGCTGTGCATGGATTGGCTGAGGTCTCACCTTGATGTGCATGAGCGGTCCCACAGAGTCTAGAGTCGAGCAGAGGAAGCAAGACTCGGCCGGGAGCAAAGTATCCATAATGTGCTCGCAGCAGCGGCTCTTTAAATTAGACCTGCCGGGACCTCGAACGTTACAATGGTGACGATGTTGCGAGATCTGTTGGCCCCAAAGAAGCCGAAGGAGACCTCTTGACATCATCAAGACTCTCCGGGAGCACTTTAACCCCAAGCTTTGAAAGGTGGTGAGGAAGGTTCAATTTCTACCGGCGCAGTCAGCACGAGGGCGAGAGCATCAGCAATTATCTGGAACAACTGAGAAAATATATTCCTGGATGAAGCACTGAGGGACAAGCTGGTGACTGGACTCCGTAATTCACAGATTCAAAGACGCCCGCTCCAGACGACTCTCTGAGCAGCATCCAAAAGATCGCGGTCCTCTTGGAGACAGCGGAGAGAGGAACAGACGTCATCAGCAAGGTATAATTCACGACGTCAAGCACGTGAAGGCAGCCGAAATGGTGAATTTCTTCAGAATGGTGTTTACAGCTGATAGTGTGAATCACAATTGTAGCTAAGCCTCTATTGCAAGCCTGTTAGAATAAAAGAATATGTAGTGCCCACAGCAGAAAGCTAATAAGCGTAGAAAGAAACACGTGTATTTCTGAGAAGAACCTCTCAAAGATACGGATCGTATCAGAAAATATTTCTAAGACCAGTTGAACATGGAAAACAACAAGTTCAGGACTTATAGGAAACAAAAATTTAACAATTTTTAGCTGTCGGTTTAACACACTCAGAAACAGCTAATCGCCCGCCCCCAAAATTGACGCTGTCACGTGGCAGTATCTTTAATTCCAGTTTCTGTAGCGTATCCAGGAACCATGCACGAGCACGCTAAAGTGCCGTTACTCGTCGTGGTATCAGCTGATTCACCAGCCCGTTGATGAACGCTTGAGACAACTGCTGCCAGGCATTCAGAACCGGCAGACGCAAATCTGTTCAGCATTCTGCTGGACACCCTACTGACATCTTCGCATTACTAAGTCCCAGACATGCTTGATGGCTTTACCATTGGTTTACCCCGATGGCATGCAAAACTCTTAAGCCGTGTTCCAGCGTGAGTTAATAGGGGGATTAGCTGTTGCTAAGTTTGCTTTGTTGAGAAAAATATAGGTTTGATTGTGAAAATCATTATCGAAGCATGCAAATTTGTAGGATTTTAATTTGCGTCTTATCTTCTACTAAATAAATCGATCTTCTCATTTCAAGTCTCAGCCGCGAACAAAGTACACCCCATCGATGCTGCTCAGGTTGGCAGGCGGATAGGCGAACCTCAGCAGGTGGCACAGGCGCTGCTGGCCAGAGAAAATCACAGCCTGGCAGTCGGCTGAGGCTTCACACAGCATCACGCAGGTGACATCGATTCCGGCAGGGCGGGTCCAGTGGATCCGTTGCGAGGCAGTCACTGTCAGGGTTGGCCTATCAGTCTGTTGAAAGCATTTGCTAGCTGAAAGTGCGAAATCAAATCAGAGAATTCAGGGAATATGCCCGCTTTGATTCATTGGTCGCTAACAGTTTGCACTTTTAGTATTAACACTCACTCGGGTAGGTCAAAGCGAAAACAGAGTTTTTGTAACTGCCTCCACACTTTTGACTGGAGTTTCCAGAGCACGCAGTGTTGCAGAGGCTGTCAGCGACTGATCCGACTGAGCCATAGGATGAGCCGCAGTAGCAGTACCGTTGGTGCTGCACCCCGAAAAACAGGAATCCGCCCAACGAGCAAATGCTACCGCACATTTCGTGGGTCATCCCGCTGTTACGGATGGCCGAATATACAGTGTTTCCGTACCCACCAACGTTTGTGACATCCGCAAATCCGTTCAAGTCTCTGTTGCTTCCTTCGTCTTGAAAACAGCCAACGTAAGAGAACTGGATCACCCTGCCAGCGGCGAGGACCCAGAAGGTGCACACAGCGACCAGAACGATTGACTGTCTGTAGAACATGTTTAAAGTTGTATATCCGGGCCGCTTTCTTCTGCTCCCTCGAGGAGTTTGCAAAGCTTCATATAGTTTTGCATTGGGCTACTCTGATTGGTTATTTGCAGATCTACATGTATCACTGCACTTTGAGCTAAGATCTGTGTAGATAACTGATATGCTACTTTAAGTACAAACTGTGCGTTTGAACTCTAAGTAACCAAAAAGCTCGATACACGAGCTTTCAAACAGGCAGCATAAAGAACGGAATCACCTGTCAACGACGCTGGGCAAAATAGCCAGGCAGAGATCAAAGAGATCGTATGTTAAAAAAGCATTTTTTATTTTGCTCTAAGCCCTGAATCCCGTTCATGTCTCGCTGCAGCCTAGCACTAGCCCAAAGCCTCCGCTCCTCGTCTCCCAGGTTCTTCCATGTACAGTTGAGAGGAGAGAAGCTTCAATAGACGAAATGGGAACAGAGCCATGTGTGAACTCTGGGAGCAGTGTGGAGCGAGGCGGAGAGTCACAGAGAAGGCAGAACCTCCACACCCATTCTATGCTAGAAGGTTAATATTATCGATTGAATTTTGCCTCGCTGAGCAGTCGATGCAGCTCCTTGCTCAGGCGCCTGTCTATCAGTGAGTCGCCTGACATTACTACTGTTTAGGATAGCAGTGTGTCGATGCCAAAGATACACCTAAATCAGGATTTTACAGTTTATTGGTGCCCGCTGGCATAAAAAGCGCAGAGCAAGCCACTAAAGTATAAAAACTTTTATACACATGCAAGCTTGTAAGGCATTGTACTTTTCACGTACTTGATCGATGTGGAGTCAAATGCTCCGAGCAGCCGAATTTCGTAGCTTCTTTTTTAGACTACAAAAGCAGCGTTCTTGACAGAAGTGACAGCAACCCCCACAAAGCAGCTTAAAGATTACCATGCAGTCTCACGCAAAATTTTGGACACGCACGAATTTATCACCATTGAATTGAAAATGGAAGACAGTCCTCTGGACCAGTCTCTTGCATTTAGAGTGGAACAACTTGAACAAGCTGACCATTATCTTCTCATGAGGTGGAAAAAATTCTATTGGATGAGCTTAGAGGAGACTGATTCAAGATGATGACGGATAAAGCGATCGATTGAGGGATGTTGACGAGCGCACCAGCGATCAAGAGAAAAAAAAGTCGACTGGGGCATGAGCGTCTTCTTTACTGCCTGACACGAAGTCAAGAAAACAGCTTTGGACTCTTGAAGATGCGTCTAGTCTGATGGTAATCAAGGACTATGACAAAATGGCGAGGTTATGAAAGCAAACTATTTCATGGCCTATTCTCTGACAATTAAATTTTATATTTCTTGGCACTTTCTTGGTCAGAGCCACTAGGTGTATAAGCGATGTATGAGCGACAACAAAAGGCTACCGATATTTTGCAGACAGAAAGGGGTGGAAAAGGAAAAAATGGAAATCCAGATCGTTAGAACTTGCAAGTAATACAGTCAACATCGTTTCCTGCTGTGCAGGTTTTGAAGGTCCTCTGTATTGAGCCAATCGAAATAAGACACTGGCAACACTGGATAAGCTGGTTTGAGCAGTAAAAACCAACGCAAGACTAACCTGTCTTTTCTGAACCACACTACTTTATCTGACTCATTCGAGGTGAATATTGCATTGTGAAATACATTTCGAAACTTTTCTAAATCTAAGACTGTTGGATCTTGTGTGTGGGGTATTCCGTGTAGTATTTATTGCTCACGATTTTCACTCCGTGCGTGTGCTCATCGTGTATTGCTCGCGCTCCTTGCACCTCTCTGCTCTATCGTAACTTTAACGTACCCTGTTGGCGCTTTTGCCCTTGGGTTTGCAGTGGCTGCAATTGGACTTTGCCTATAATAAATCGTCGACACGTTGTTTGTCAGTGCACTTGGCACTTTTAATCTCGCCTCGCATACTCTTTGCTCTTGACTTGCTTCTTTGACAGCGAGTTTTTAGAGAAAGCTGGGAGCATGTGTCTCACAGCTTGGTTTTTTTCCACCCTGTTTCTACCTTCCTGCATCCTGGTGGAAACGCCCGGAGACGGCTTGAATTTCTTCTCCGTTTTTTGCATGCACTCCCAAGAGACTTCAGTGAATTGCTACAGTTTTTCTGCTCAGCAACGTATCTGCTACAAATGAGAGTAGCTCGTAGGTTGCCTTCGGTTTCCGCTCCATAAATTCACTGTCACCAGTCAGATGTCTAGCCTCCCAGTTTCCTGAACTTCAATGGTAGCAAATTCAGATATCAGTGAATTCATTCAGATATCAGTGAATTCATTCTATTGACTGAATGATTTTTTACCAGCGTTGTTTTAAGATAACGTTAACGTTGACTGATTCTACTGCTGTCAGAAATTTCAGTCACAGCTCTGGGTCTCTTACGGTATCTGTTATCTATAATATTCCCAGCTGTCTGTCTGTCTACTCTGCGATGTGGATAACGTTAAGGTTGACTCAGGAGAGGTAATTTATTGAGAACCACAAAATTTGTACTTGAGCCTCTCATGCTGACAAAAGTCCGCTTCCCTCCATCGGCACCTAAACAAATCTATTTTCTTTCTCTCTCTTTCACCAGACTGCTTTTAAACAAACTCCTGAGATACAATCACCATCGGGCTGTCATCAGTTGACACATCGGGCCCGTGGCTCTCTTCAACTACGCTCGTTGCTGCACGATCACTGGATCTGGCCTGACGTTTCGTCCTGCATTGGCGTCCGATGAACACCGATGAAATCAACTCTGTCCTGGTCCAAGTGTCTCAGAACGGCTCTCAATTTGTCGACTCTTGGGGCAGAGACGCTGCTGTGGGTGATGGAGCTCATTGAAGCTGAGATGCTCGGCATGGCAGAAGCTGGCAGCTTGGTCATTGCTTGGCCAGCTACAAAAGTTGAATTAAAACTGAATTTAGGAAAAAATTACCCAAAAACTAGAAATAATATATTTAGGAGCGTATTTATATAGGCAAATCTCTGTGAATTATGCAATCTGTATTTTCACAGTGTGCATTTGCAGCAGATTTTAAAAAAAACTTAGTTAAGAATTAGTTAAGTTGTCACTGGTATTTCCATCGATGCAAGT
This sequence comes from Macrostomum lignano, assembly GCA_002269645.1. Lineage (NCBI taxonomy): Eukaryota > Metazoa > Platyhelminthes > Macrostomidae > Macrostomum > Macrostomum lignano. The sequence goes on from NIVC01000462.1 coordinate 176,563, forward strand.
TTGGATAGTTTTTCAAAAACATTGAAACCCGGAATACAGTCGCAACAAAGAATTGCCATGTGTAAAGATCGCCAATGAATATCAGTAAATAAAATAATTATTAGCACTCATTTTTAAAGACATCAAAAACATAGTAGGAAAGCGTCTACTTAAAGTGTTTTCTATCTGAAATTTTTATTCTATCTGAGGTGTACAGCTAACCATAATTAATTTACAGGTATTTAAATCTACACAACCATTCGTCCGCTAGTGTTGCAATATATGCTGGCTATTAGGGTTGAAAATCATGCGTGAGAGTCGCAGAGAAGGCAGAACCTTCAAACCCAGTCTGAACTTCTTGCTTGTTCTGGAAGCTCAACTTTTCGTATGGATTCCGCCTCGCTGAGCAGTCGATGCAGCTGCTCGCTCAGACGCTTGTGAGTTGCCGGATTTGAGCCTCGAATTATTAAAGTGTACCACCTGGCAGAATATTCCTGTATTGCTTATGATGACATTGTGTTGATGCCAAGTATACGCCCAAGTCGGGGGTGTTACAGAGTGTTGGTGTCTGTTAGATACGCCACTCTCAACTCGGGGTGTTACAGAGTGTTGGTGTCTGTTAGATACGCCACTCTCAACTCGGGGTGTTACAGAGTGTTGGTGTCTGTTAGACACGCCACTCTCAACTCGGGGTGTTACAGAGTGTTGGTGCCTGTTAGACACGCCACTCTCAACTCGGGGTGTTACAGAGTGTTGGTGCCTGTTAGACACGCCACTCTCAACTCGGGGTGTTACGGAGTGTTGGTGCCCGCTGGAAGAGCAATCACAGATCAAGCCACTTAAGTACCATAAAATTGATATTTATGCAAGCTTGTAAAGCATGGTAATTTACACGTACTTTAGCGGTGTCAAATTCTTCTAGCAGTTAAATTTTACGGACACAGTCGCCATTTTCTTTAGAGTACAACCAGCATTTTCAATAAAACTGACAGCAACCCCCAGTGTCTTGATTCTGAAGATCAAGCTTCATGTATCTTTTGGACTTGCTACTAAATCGCAAGGCCACACAAAGCTAAAGATTTAATTTTAAGTCTGACGAAAATATATTCCTATTTTTACTTCACGCCAAAATTTATTTACCGCTACTTGAAAGTAGGCGAAAAAGCTAATAATGTCATTTTCTAAACGGGACGGCTTAAACGCCTTCGAATCAGTTTCTCCGTCTTGTGTAGATCAGAGGTTTGGATTGCGCTTGATTTACAAGTTCAACAGCAGTAGTTTTTTCAAGAGATTTCCTCAAGAATTGTGTGTCTGTCAAACGTGAGTATGTCAAGACAAAAGGTGAGGTAGCAAGCATTCGTTGTAACTTTTGCATGGCGTATGAGTATGCTATTGTTACACATAAAGTTATATGTTTAGAAGGACTCCAAAGAAGTACTCAAGTTACTGGCACTTAATAAAAATAAAAATAATACTAATACTTATATTAATAAAAATACACCCTCAATTACCCCAGCTAATGCTGGCACCCATTTTACAGCTGGTTGAACTGAAGCAATGCTGAGTTAAGTGTCTTGCCCAAGGACACAGATTGTTCCGAGCGGGTCGAGAATCGAACTACCGACCTTTCTGTCGTGAGTCTGACAATTTAGCCACTAAGGCTACAACCCCCTCACTAGGCTAGAACTCCACACTAACCTCACAGTTCAGAACAACATTCTAACGCAATTATATCATGTCAGTCATATTTTCAGTCATATGCAGAGCTGAACGCCAAGGGTACGAGAGGAGAGGCTACTGTCATCCACTCCGATAGCCAAGCGGCCTTACAGGCCCTTTGCCACACCACAACGAACTTCCGGACACTCGTCCGGAAGCTCAACCTCCTGGCCAGTAGCAATACTGTCAGGCTGAAGTGGATTCCAGGGCACGCAGGGTTTCCGGGGAACGAGCTGGCAGACACCCTCGCCAAGAGGGGCGGCTCTGGCTCTTTCTTTGGCCCTGCCCCCTTGGTCCCCATGCCCTCGACAGTCATCAATCGTCTGATCGATGACTGGGCTGACTCCCTCCACAGGGACAGATGGGCGGGCACCCAAAACTGCCGACAATCTCGTGCCGCGGTTCCGTGCCCCTCTCGCAGGCTCAGAAATGTCCTTCTGAACCAAAATCGGAAGGATATCCGAGCCCTCGTCATGACCTTCACCGGCCATGGCTACCTCGCCAGGCACTGCTTCCTCCGAGGTGACCTCGAAAGTGAACTTTGCCCTTTTTGCGAGTACGACAATGAAGATGCTCAGCACTTTGTTTGTCACTGCCCTTTCTTTACCAGAGACCGCTACGCTACCTCGGGCCGAACCCGTCCATTGACGAGGTCTGCCAGCCTGACAGCATCCCACGGCTCACCCAGTTCCTTCGGGCGACGAGACGAGCCACTTTCTTCCCCACGGAAGATCACGCTGCAGGACGGACCGGCGGACCACCCTGACCGGCCCCACGCCTCTGCCTGTCTGCGGGCCTTCAGGGGCTAGCGGAATGGGCGACGACCCTCGCCTCCCCGCTGTATCTACGGACCACCCTGCAGCTAAGTCAAGTAAGTCAGTCATATTTTTGTGAAACTAAACTTTGCGATGCCAATTCTCGGGGTGGAACGCGTTTGATTTACAAGTTCAACAGCAGCTCTGTGGCTGTGCGCTCGTCAAGCAGCATGAGTAGGATGTCGGGCCAAAAGGTGACATTCGCCCTAGCAACTAGAAAATCAAGGGAGTGGAGACAATACGTTTGAGCAGTGACAAACTTTTCTTCGATGCTTTTTATGCGAACATTCGCCAGTCAGTTACAGGGGTCGGCAGACTTTTTCATCAAGGGCCAAATGAGAGTGGAGAGGAGAGAGAATAGAAAATGAGACATGAGAAAAGAGAGGGGAGGCGAGAGATGGGATGACAGAAGAGATAAGAAAGAGAAGGAAGTGAAGAGGAGAAAGGGACGAAGAGGGGAAAGAGAGGAAAATTGGAGGGGAAAATGGGGAAAGAAGAGAGGGGAGAGAAGAGGGGATAAAGAGTTGAAAAGCGACATAAGTATTGAGCGGGCTGGATTGCCGTTGGATTACCGGAGGTCCGAATACGAGCTAGAGAGGCTGCGCGGGCCGCATGTTACCCGTTTGCCGATCCGCGAATAGAAAAAAAATACCCATGCTATAAGAGTACGAGTAGTACATCATTTTACCCCAATTTTAAACAAAATCGAGTTCAATTCAAACTAAAACAACTTCAATCGAGTTCCTATCCAGTGCATTTTGATTATTACGGGAATTCAATTCAAATAAGCTACTCCGTTTTTATAGACTACATTTTCTGAATTGGAAAATTTATTGCCACAGTCTATGGCTAAAACCGCTTTTCAGGGGCGACAGCTCGCTAAATTGAAGTTCAAAAGAAGCAGAATCGACGGAATTTTGTGTGACTCCAACCGCCTGTTTAACTCATCGAATTGGATAGAAATCCAAATGCCATCGTCATGAGTGCGGATAAAGATGAGGCGGACAGGATTTGTCTTGACACTGAGATTGTCGGAGAAAATGAAAACGAGGAAGAGGCTGGTGAAGAGGATGGCTTGGAGAGACAGTTGGCAGGACACGTCCTGCTCATTGTCTAAAAATCAGTTCGCATTAGTGAGCTGCCGAGGCCTCTTAAAAGCGATTTTGGCCATAGACTGTCGGAACAGATTTTCCAATTCAGACAATTCAGCCAATAGAAAAGTAGTTCGTTTAAATTGATTGAATTTCCTCAAAGAATCGCATTCCACTGAAATTTCTCAATTCAAGTCTATTTTGGTTCGAATTTAACTCGACTTCGTTCAAAATTGAGGATTTTTACCTGTCAAATGGTGATCTCAAAGACGTAATTGATCCAGTTAGCGCCATTGCAGATGTCACTGCACGGGCTGCACATTCTCCCTCGTCGACCGCCTGAACACCAAAAAAGCAGAACCGATCTTACGAGCATGAAACCGCTACACCTCTGCAGTGTTATTTTCGTGCTCTTGACGAAGGCGGTCAACTGTGTACCGGCCAAACGCCATGACACATTCGAGTCCTTGCAGGTCTCGACCGCTGTTCTCCCTGCTGTCAGCGAGGCGTCCAGTGTAGCGACTTGTCGGAACTGAGGCGTGTATCGGAAGCGAACGGCGCTTCAATCGAAGTAGAATTTTAAGAAACTGCCAGCTGTGCTACAGCGCCAGTAGATAGCCATTGTCTTTCAACATGTGGCATCTGAAGTCAAATGCAATAATTCTTGGCTTATCAAATGCAATAATCTTTGGCTTATCAAGTGCAATAATCCTTGGCTTATCAAGTGCAGTAATCCTTGGCTTATCAAGTGCAACAATCCTTGGCTTATCAAGTGCAGTAATCCTTGGCTTATCAAGTGCAACAATCCTTGGCTTATCAAGTGCAGTAATCCTTGGCTTATCAAGTGCAACAATCCTTGGCTTATCAAGTGCAATTTAATCTTTGGCTTATCAAGTGCAATTTAATCCTTGGCTTATCAAGTGCAATAATCCTTGGCTTATCAGGTGAAATAATCCTTGGCTTATCAAGTGCAATAATCCTTGGCTTATCAGGTGAAATAATCCTTGGCTTATCAAGTGCAACAATTCTTGGCTTATCAAGAGCAATAAACATTGGCTTATCAAGAGCAATAAACATTGGCTTATCAAGAGCAATAAACATTGGCTTATCAAGCGCAATAAACATTGGCATATCAAGCACAGTAATCCTTGGCATATCATATCAAGTGCAATAATCTTTGGCTTATCAAGTGCAATAAACATTGGCTTATCAAGCACAGTAATCCTTGGCATATCATATCAAGTGCAATAATCTTTGGCTTATCAAGTGCAATAGTCCTTGGCTTATCAAGTGCGATTCAAGTTATTCGATCAAATTCGAAGAAAACTGGTTGAGCCATTTTTTCACTAATCGATCACATATCTTCCTACCTACCTAGTGATACCGACAGACCATTTTTAGTATATGGTGGAGGCATTCACTCTGTTTGGATGTCCGTCGCACTCTATAATGAAATATCTACCAATTACGGAGCGCGTTCCAACAAAGTAGTAGAAGTTATTTAACCAACACTGCCAGCGACGCAGGCAGGGTGCAGACGTCACTAAAGTGATGATGCCTGTTTAGTAAATCATTTCAAGTGTTGTTTCTCGGTGCTCAGTGATCGGTGATTGCTTAATGAATCGATGGGTCTTCTACGTCGTATAGTTTTAAGCAGAGTGTATTGGCGGCTTGTACTTTCTTGTTGAATGCGCAACCGGTGGGACACCGGATGAACTACTTTTAGTACTAGAATCTTTTAATTTACACTAATGTACCTGACTCATCTGGGAAGAATTTCGCATTCTGAGAAAAAAATTGAAGCTTTTCTATGATGCCTTGGTTTTTTTGGAAAAATCTGGGAGCACATGTCTTGCAGCGCTGTTTTTCCAGCGACTGTTTCTGCGTTCCTGCTGGTGAAATCATCCGTGACGGCTTGAGCTTCTTCTCGGTTTTTTGCATACGCCTAAAAGAGCCTTCACAATGCCTCCAGTTTTTCTGTTCAGCAAGGAAACACTTACTCTACTGTCTACTCTGCAATGTGGATCGCGCCAAGGATACTCAGGAGAGGTGGTGTGGTGAGAATCACAATGGTAGTTGAGCCTCCGATGCTGACAAGCGCTCGCTTCCATCGACCGGCACCCAAACCTCTCTCTCTCCCTCTCGCTCTCGCTGGCTTCTTACATCTTCCTATTGATGTTGAGAAGTCTACGGATGTCTTGAAAAGCTACCCTAATAGACTGACAGAATATGCGCGTCGAGAAAAGAAAAAAACTCTTTAGCCAATTACCAAATAACCTTTCTTGTCAACTGAATAGCTAAAAAAAGCTGCAGGGATGCAAAAAGCTAGAAGGTGAAAACAGGTTTGCATTTCCGTAAAAAACAATTCAGTGATATTTGATTCTTGCCTAAATTCAAGACGACCCTCTTTTTATCTATAACCAAAATTGTCAGATCAAGACAATGGCGGTTTATCACTAAGGCGTTTGGACAAAATGGCGGCCGGGACCGTTGGCCACATCGCTTCTGACATGTGTGCTGACTGGCTTAACCACGTGTTTGCCTACGAGCTAGCTATACGTCTCGCCTTAGTGGTCACGCAGTCGAAGGTTGAGAACATGCAGGCTTAAGTGAACTGATTTCGTTTTTTGTTGCAAGCGCCACCATTTTGGGAAGCTAATTGTTAATTGTTATTGTCAAAATGAGCTTCGCAAAAAGCCACGTTTTACGCAATTGAAAGCGACTCTGTTTTCTTTAAACTTCGAATCAGATCGCAGTCGCCACTAAAAAGCGGTTTTCGCCATAGACTGACGGAGTACATTTTCTTAATTCTGAAAACTTAGCCTATAAAAAAATATTTTGTTTCAACAGAATTGCCGCACGAAACGAACCGCATTCTACATGATTGTCTAGAAACTGATCTTTTAGTTCCAATAGAACAATAGAACATGGTCTAGTCATGAATAGACGGTCAACTAATAACGCGAAAAATTTTGAAGTTTTACCCCCAGGCAACAGTTCTAACAAAAGAAAATAAAAATCATATATAAAGACGCGTTAAATTTTGGATTTGCAGTCAAAATTTTATTAGCTTTAAAAATAACAAGACTTAAACCATAGCCCAAATCTCGCATATTCTTTCTGTTAGGGAAATCTGCAAAATAGAAAACTGAGGACGCTACACCGAAATTATTCTCGATAGCCAGAGCAAAAATTAAAAAAGTAATTTTTTTAGGTTACCCAGAATTCAGATTTCCTTCTCAATATTCAAAACAAAACTATCGGGTCAACACCAAACTTTATTCAGGACCGGTAGAAGAGAAACAAAATTTTAGATTTAGTAGCAATGCTCTTAGAGGGTTCAATGTGTCGCTTTCGATAACGCTTGTTGTAGTTCGCCTCCGTATACATTTGTCTCTAACTCCTTGACCCACTCAGCCTCACAGCTTCATCCAGACCCACTCAGTCTCGCTGGCCACCTCAGCGGGCACAGCGGCGAACCTCAGCAGGCGGCACATGCGGCTCGAAGGCACGAAGGCGCAGCCCTGACAGTCCGGGCTTCGCTGGCATGCGGCAGCGCACTGGACGGCGCTCTTGACAGAAATGCTGCGGTGAGTGACTGAGCTCGCGGAGGCTGTGATGTTCGGCAGAGACGTCACGGGAAGTTTCGGCATCATTGGATCGACTGCAGAAAGGTTGGTTATAAAAAATTGATTTGAAATAGAATATTTATAATTTTAATCGCTCAAATAACTAATTTAAAGTACGAATGAAGAACGCGGCGTTTTAAGGTCGTACTGGGCTAAATTAACCTGTGTTTTAACGATCTGCGTTAATCCGGAACGCTTACTTGGTGAGTAAGTCAGTTCGTAGATAGAGTTTATCGAGTCTCCACCGCAAATCTGAGACGAGTTTCCGCTGCAAGCAAAGCTGCAGCCGTCAGCCGGTGCGATGCCGTGCGATCCGTAGGCCGAGCCGCAGCAGCAGAAGTCTTTAGACTGAACCCCAAAGTAGCGAAATCGGCCGTAAGAGCACATCTGGCTGCACAGTTCCAAGGTCATCTTGGCGTCATCGTATACAAATCCTGGGATACCAGGGTGAGTCTCAAACTGTCCGAACTTTTTGACACCCTCCAGTCCTGCAAGATCTCGGTTGCCACTACCGCCATCCACGTAGCAGCCGCGGTGGCGAAACTCCAACGGTTGAGGCGGCACGGAAGCAGCGGTGCAGCGTCCGGAACCGGCTGCCCAGCAGAGCAGCAAAGCGCAGAGTTTCAGCATTGGGAAAAACGTCCAGAGAGTGGCCGAACCGCAGTTTCTGAGACGCTTCTTCTGGTTCAGGTAAGAAATTCAAGCAATATATTTGCTGGAAGAAGCCAATGAGGAATCGCCCGCCAATCCTGTTCAAGGATTGGCTGAGGTTTCACGTTGATGTGCGTGAGAGATGGCCTACTGATGAGTAGCAAGAAGAGAATATCAGGAAAATCTCTGACACTGTGTTCAAAGAGCATTTTTGCACTGGGAGTTAAATTGAGCTGTGAATGAATATGAATAGAAAGACTGGTTTTCTAAGAATAATTCTAATTAGCTGAAACAACGAAAGAGAGTGAGCTGCGTGTTTAGAACTATTGGAGCAGAGGATAACTGCACGTTTAATTGAGCAGAAATAAAATTCGAACTCGTTGCTGGCAAAGACCAAAAAGTTACCACCAGACGTAAAATGGACTATATTTATTGAAACATTTGTTTCCAAACTCTTCATCTACGGCTCGTAGATCCGTTCAGCCTCAAAGCCTAATCCAGACCCACTCTTGAAACAAACACTCGGATATGTCCTTAACCAAGAAATGGGATTTTTTGTTCTACATCAAAGGAAGCAACCGAAGTTAAATATCGGGGAAATGCCTGTTGCGCTGAAGTAGATATTTATCTACAGTCGTTTTCGCATACTGCCTGCATTTACCCAGCCGCGAAATTCACAGAGCCTCTTGGCTCGAAATAAGCTTAAAACTCAGCGAGGAAGCCACTGAATCGTTCCAATCCATGCGCTTCTTGTTCATTTTACCCATTGATCCGCAATATTGACGTTCACTGTCGTTTCTCGTCTTTCTCTCTCGAACTTCTTCCCTCTGCTCATTGATCTTGAGAAGCCTAACAGATGTCTTCAAAAGCTACTCTGTTGTATCAGCAGAAAATTCGGTGCTGAGAAAACAAAAAAACTGTTGAGCTTATCTCCAAATAAGCGTTATGTCAACGAAATCGATAAAACAAATTGCAAGGATACAAAAAGCTTAGAGAAGGTAGAAACAGGTGTGCATTTCCGTGAAAAGCCTCCTAAGGAAGAATTACAAAGGGATGAGGAAATTACAAGAAAACTCTCTTAGTATGGGCGAAATTGTCTGATGTGGAAAAGGTTTTCCGACAGTCTATGGCCGAAACCGCTTTTCATATTGAACTTCAAAAGAAACAGGATCGTTAGAATATTTAGCCACTCCGATCCAACAGGCTAGTTCACTCAGAATTTGACAGAAGTCCCACAGAAATCGTCAGGAGTGTACAGGAAGCAGTGAGGCGGATTAGATGAGCCCTGACACTGAAATTATAAGAGAACATGGAATCGAGGAAGAGGCTGGTGGTGAAGAGGAGGCAGCTGGTAGGGACACCTCTTCATCATTATTAGACAGTCAATCAACAAGTATACAAAAAGCCGGAAATTTTACCTTAAAAAACAGGCCCTCTGTCGGGAATATTGATTGTGATTTTACGAGTTCAATAAAAGTTTAACTACTTATCTAACAGCCAAAAGCCAACCATCAATAAAACTGACAAGTTTTGTGAGTTTAGCCTCATTTTAATGCATGCAAGACCCGTACGCAGATCCGCAGCAGCAACACAGGGCTGTTTAGACACCAAAGTAGCCGAACCGACCGTATGAGAAGATCGGGCTGCACTTCTGCAGTGTCATTTTCCTACTCTTGACGAAGGCGCTGTACTTGCGGTCAACTGTGTACCGGTCAAACGCCGTTATGCCTTCCAGTCCTTGAAAGTCTCGATCGCAGTTCTCTCTGCCGTCAGTAAAGCATCCGATGTAGCGAACCTATCGGAACTGAGGCGGCTCAAAAGCCAGCAGCACCCATACAGACAAGAAGGCAACTAAAATTATAAGCGCTTGCATTGCTTTCATGTGTGTTTCCACTTCTTCATACCAATCAGGTGTCAAAGTCTTTATACTGACAGCCAGACAATTGGCTTGGCAGCTTTTCAAAAAAAGGATTTTCAGATACTTCAAGTCTATACATTGAGAAGAAGTAGGTTTTTTTTCTTCGTGGGAGCAACCGAAGTTGAATATGTGGGAACTAGCTCGTAGCTACCAGCTGTGCTGTGCACCTGGCATCTGGAGTTGAATAGCTGAATCCAAAGCTATCTTCTTTCTGTAGGAAATTCTCAGTTTTTTAGCGCTGAATTGTCAATATCTCAGCTTCAAGACTTACTATAGTTGCAAATGAGGCAATTATGTGTTTTGTTTAAGTTCCGCTCACAGGTTCATCAAGCTAAGTAGTTTTTCATGAAATGCAGCAGCAATGTTTGCTGTTGTCCCATGATTTCGCGGGCCGCAAGGCAAACGGAATGGTCAATGTGTGCCAGCGCTTTTGAACGCGAGCAGGATTGCATTCCGACAACAAGTCTAGAGAAAAGATAGCTTACTTGTTCGACATCAAAGAAAGAAACCGAAGATAAATGAAACATTTTCTGTAAATTTGCAGTTTATTATAGATAGCTTTATAGATATTGGAATATGACATAGACAGTAGCCAAAATCTGATTCTCGTGTATTTTTTCAGTTCATCACAATTGTTACTCAGAATTGTTATCAGTGTTTGCCATTAGATCAAACAGACTCGCAGTTTCATCCAGAACCACTCAGTCTCACTGCTTCATCCAGACCCACTCAGCCTCGCTGGCCACATCAGCGGGCACAGCGGCGAATCTCAGCAGGCGGCACATGCGGCTCGAAGGCACGAAGGCGCAGCCCTGACAGTCCGGGCTGCCGTAGCAGATGATGGCGCATTCAACAGCACTTCTGGCTGCGATGCTGCGGTGAGTGATGGAGCTCGCGGAGGCTGTGATGTTCGGCAGAGACGTCACGGGCAGTTTCGGCATCACCGGATCGACTGCAGAAGGGTTGGTAGAAAATATTATTGTCTTAAATATCACTTATAAATATAGTAAAATAAATTCAAATGACGACTTTGGAACACAGAGCGTTTTTAGTCGTCTTTTGCTAAATTAGGCTGTGTTTACGCTTTACGTGCTGCGTTAATCCGGAACGCTTACTTGGTGAGTAAGTCAGTTCATAGATAGAATTTCTTGAAGCTCCACCGCAAATCTGAGACGAGTTTCCGCCGCAAGCTGAGCTGCAGTTGCCAGCCGGTGCGATGCCGTGCGATCCGTAGGCCGAGCCGCAGCAGCAGAAGCTGTGGAGCTGAACTCCAAAGTAGCGAAATCGGCCGTAAGAGCACATCTGGCTGCACAGTTGCAGTGTCAGCTTGGCGCCATAAACAAACGCTGAGTGAACAGAGTGAGTCTCAAACTGTCCGAACTTTGAGACTCCCTCCAGTCCTACAAGATCTCGGTTGCCATCAGCGCCATCCACGTAGCAGCCGAGGTGGCGAAACCCCAACGGTTGAGGCGACACCGAAGCAGCGCCGAAGCGTCCGGAACCGGCCGCCCAGCAGAGCAGCAAAGCGCAGAGTTTCAGCATTGGGAAAAATCTAGAGAGTGACCGAACTGCAGCTTCTGAGACGCTTCTTCTGGTTCAGGTAAGAAATTCAAGCAATATATTTGCTGGAAGAAGCCAATGAAAGAATCGGCCACAAAAGCTGTGCAAGGATTGGCTGAGGTATCACCTTGATGTGCACGAGAGATCGCCTACTGATGAGTAGCAAGAGAGTAAGCTGTTCTTGGAGTTAAAACTTTGAATAAATAAGTCAGGAAAGAGTTTTTTTAGATAAATTCTAACCGACTGTAACAATGAAAGAGAATACACTACACGAGTCGAATAATTAGAATATAAACACCAGAATGACTTACTTACTTGACTTAGCTGAAAAGGGGCTCCGTGCATCTTAATGCAGCGAGGCGTCGTTGCCGCTGGCGACCACAGGCAGCTGCATGGTGCTGCGGTGTCGCGCAGGGAGATGCGGTGGGGCCGGTGTCCGCAGCGCGGTCCTCCTTCGGAGAGTCCCGGAGGTGGATGGTAGCTCGCCCGGTAGCATTAGGACGAGCTGGCAGAGATTCTCGGGCCTGGAACCGTCGGAGATGTCCGGGTTTGGGCCGAGGTAGGTGAGCCTGTCCTGTGCAAAGGCGGGGCATTCACAGATGAATTGCTCCGCATTCTCGACACTGAAGAGGCCGAATGGGCATTCCTCGCTACGGATTTTTCCATGGAGGTAACGATGCCTGGCAAAACACCCATGACCTGATAGAGCCATGGTCACCGCCGTGATGTCCCTGCACGCGGTTGAGTCCAAGCAGGACCCTGCGCAGGGCGGAGGAAGGACTTTGGACAGCCGCGCGGGATTGCCGGCATTCGGGGGCGTTAGCCCACCTCTCCCTGTGCTTAGAAGCCACCACTGGTTGATCCGAGTCGTGACAACGGCGATGGGGGTGGGGGCCACGGGCAGGGGACCAGTAAAAGAACCGGTCGAGTCAGCCTTGGCCAGGCGATCGGTGAACTCGTTGCCGGGGTGGCCTCAGTTCCCGGGATCCACCTTAGGAACACCTTGTTGGAGGCGCTTAAGCGGTTAAGCTGCCCGATGCAGTCAAGGACTGTACGCGAGCAGGTGGTGGTGCGCTCAAGGGCGTGGATCGCCGCTTGACTGCCGAGTGGAAGGTAATCTCCTTCCCCCAGACGCGCTGATTATACAGCTCCATGGCGCAGAAGCTGATGGCGAGAATTTCGTTCTGGAAATCGGTGGAGCAGGCGCCGGTGTGCTGGGAGATGGTCGACACGGTTCTCCTTCCAAACACGATTCAGTAGTCGTAGTCAGAGGCGGAGTTGATTTGGGACCCGTCAGTGAAGCTCCTTCCAGACACGATGCAGTAGTCGTAGTCAGAGGCGGAGTTGATTTGGGACCCGTCAGTGAAGCTCCTTCCAGACACGATGCAGTAGTCGTAGTCAGAGGCGGAGTTGATTTGGGACCCGTCAGTGAGCAATAGATTTCTCGGGGTTTCCAGTTGTTCCTAGTGGAATGCTGGTTTTGAATTTGCGTGGATCGGATTCCGTCCGAGAGGGTCAACAGGCTTCTCGCTGCTTCCAGGTCTCGCAGTCTGAGGTCGACGTGCGGCCGAAAGTTCCGCTTTTTGAAGACAAACTGCTTCTGGATTTGGACACCCGCGTCAAGCAGACTGCTGGTGGTTTTCATTGCCTCCCCTCTGACAAATAGGTCAAGTGGGGAATGTCCAGGAAGGAGTTCATGAAAGCAAAGGGTATAGAGGCGCTCATGATAGCTAGACAAGTGCGGCCATGCACCCTGTTAAGAGCATCGAGAACCCCTTTCACCTCTACGGCGCTGTTCCATATGAAGCCGGCGAAGGAGATGGCATCGTAAATTCACCAGAGGCCTCGGGTAGCGCCGAAAGCTCTGCGTATCTTTCGGAAGCTCTCGAAAGCTTTGCGGGCTTTAAATTGGACACCTCTTCAACCAAACCAAACCTGGTCGAGGGGGACGCCCAGACATCTGGTTTGTTTCTCCATGGCAACGGGGTTGCCATAGAGGGAGAGCGGTTCTATCCTCCAGTTTCGGCGGCTGGTGAACATGCTAGCCACAGTTTTAGACTCAAGGAACCTGAGGCCGCAGCTGTGTGCCAGCGCTCGGCACTATGGATGACGGCTTGGAGGAGGTCTCTGAGGACCGTGGGTAATGGTCCAGCGACAGTGGCAGTAACATCGTCCGCATAGCCGACCTTCTGAACTGGGTCCGGATGCGGGCTACAAAGCAGCTCGTTCATGACCAAGTTACAGAGAATCGGGTTGAGGACTCCATCTTGCGGTCTGCCTTTCTGGACCTCCACAGACCGGGAGTGTCCCGAAGGTGCGAGGTGGTATTACGATGGGAGACCATGTACATGATCCAGCGGGTAAGGTGCTCGTGCGTGCCCCGGGATTCCAGGGTCCGCCTAAAGGCTTCAAAGAGCACATTATTGAAAGCACCATCGATGTCGAGGAAAAGCGACAGCGTGTATCCACTGCCAAGCACGGCGCGTTTCAACTTGTCGACAATGGCGTGCAGCACACCTTCGATGGAGTGTCCAGGACGAAAGCCGTATTGATTAGGGGAGAGCGGAGAGTTCCTCATCTCAACGAGGAGGAGACGCCAGAGCACCAGCTGTTTCATCAGTTTGAGGAAGAAAGACTGATGGGGCGGTAAGCTTTGGCAGAATGATAGTCTCCCTTCCCTGGTTTGAGTATGAATACTATGGTTGCCTCTTGCCAGGCTTTTGGCACGTCCCCGAGGGTAATGCTGGCCTTGAAGAGGTTGCAGAGGAGACCAAGAAACATGTCATTTTTAACTGCCTCATGAAGGAAGGCAGGATAAATGTTGTCAGGTCCCGGTGACTTGAAAGGAGAGAATAGGATTTTGCGACGCGAGCCGTCGTCTCTCTAGTAATGATGGTCGAAGCCAGGATCTGTCCACCCGGAGAGTGGTCCGGGGGGACCTAGCTGCTGCGCGGCACGTGGGAAAGAGCCTAGCCTGTGAGCATGATTTCCAGGGATTCCTCGGGGTTCTCCGCGAGCCGGCCATTGGGTCTTTTAATGAATAAGAGCTTTGACTTTTTGTCGAGGTTGAGAGCCTTGATCACGCGCGAAGTAGGGCGGGTGCCTTCAAACTCGGCGCAGTATTGGCACCACTAGTCGATCGGACTTGGATTTCCTGGTTTCACGCTTAAAGTCACAAATCGCGTCTTGATAAGCGCCCAGCTCAGCTGGGTCCTTGCTCTTGCCAGCTTTCCGTTGGAGGCACTTTGCCTTGCGCCGTAGTTGATGGGCAGATCAGCGAACACTCTGACTGCGTCCTGGCTCCAACTGAGGGAGCACCAGTCCCAACTGACATGGACCATTTTCGAAGCACCGCTGCCCCACCTCTTCCACATGCATCAGACTCGATTGCAACATGGTTCTTGAAGACGGGCCAGAGCTCCACCCAACAGGCCGACTCCAGCGTCACAATCCACTAGCTGAGTTGCTCCCAGAGCTGTAAGCTGACTTTAATTCGCTAAGTTTGCTGATTCTGGTTTTGCTCATTTTTGCGCATTCAAATATTTACTCTCATGCTCCCATCTGAATACCTGCATTATATCTATTGATTGTAATACATAAAACACTTTTTATTACACTAAAGGTGCTGTCGGATAGACTAAAAGGTTAAAGCCTCTGGGACGAGATAGCGATACAACAGGTTATTATACACATAGACACATCGATTTTACTGGAAGAATTCATACTTGTAAGGCAAATATTAAATTAATCAAACGCTAAATTTTAGACTGAAGAAAAGCTCAGAGGCTTGAAACCGATCGTCAGTTTCAGAACTCAAATACGCCGTGACCTCTCATCTTTCTCTTTGCGCTTCTTGCCTTTGCTCCTTGATCTTGAGCAGCCGAACAGATGTCTTGAAAAGCTACCCTGTTAGACTAACAGAATATGAGGTGCCGAGAACACCAAGAACTATTCAGCTTATCTCCAAGTAAGCTTTCTTGTCAAAAAAAATGACAAAATCATTATTTGCAGGGATGCAAAAAGCTAGGATAAGGTAGGAACGTGTGTGTATTTCCGTGAAAAAATCTCCTAAGGAAAAATTACAAGGGAAGGAGAGAAAAAAAAATTTATTGGCTTTTAATGAGAATATTCACTTGTGATTTCAAAGCAAATCAAAGGTATGAATTAAGGAGAATCCACTCCGACTGGATGTTACTGAGAGGTCTGCAACCACTACAATTATAACTATGAATGGATAGTCTGCATGGATATATCAATATTACCCATAGTACAGGCCACGGGTTGGCAAACTTTTTACCTCCTGGACCAGATAAAGAATTCAGTCCTTGGCCGCGGGCCAGATAAGAGTGGAAAGGAGAAGGAACAGAATACAAGAGCTAAGAGAAGATTGGAGGCAAGAGGTGGGTTGAGAGTAGAGAGGGTAGAAGGTGAAGAGTAGAGGGGGGAGGGGAGAGAAGGGAGAGGAGGAGGTAGGAGATAAAAAGGGGAGAGAAGAGAGAGCAGAGGAGAGGGTAGCGAGGGGAGAGAGTAGAGATAGAGGAGAAGGGAGATAGAGGAGATGAGAGGGGAGAGAGAAGAGGGGAGAGAGAGGGGAGAGAAGGGAAAAGAAGAGAGTTAAAAGGAAAGCTTAACCGGGCCGGATTGAGAGACTCAATTGTAGAAATCAAGCTACAAGAACTTTTAACTGAGACAATCCTGTGGAATCCAACAGGCTTTTCAACACAGAATTTTGCATAAAATTCCCAAATATCGTCAGAAGTGTGCATGAGGCGTTGAGGCGGATTGGGTGAGCCTTGACGCTGAAATTATCGGAGAACATGGAATTAATGAAGAGGCTGGTGGTGAACAGGCTGCAGCTGGCAGGACACTTCTTCATCATTGAAATAATCAGTTCGCACAATGACGCCAAAGACGGTCCTGTGAAAAATCTGACTCAATAGAGAACTCGCAGCAAATCAGCGCAAAACGTTTTGGACGAAATATCGGACAGGACCGTTGGCCACACATCTTCTGGCAAGCGTGCTGAGTAGCTTAACCGCGTGTTTGCCTAAACTATTTTTTTGCAAGCACCGTCTGCAATGCAACCAAGGACTACTCAAGTATCATATATATAGGACGCAACACTCGAAATCTATGGTAAATGTTTTGAAAGCAACTTTTTGCCGAAAAATACACTACAGAGATAGGAGGTTTAAATTTTTTCAGCACAAAATTGTTATTGCTTTTGATAGGAGGCAGATCCAGTGTTCATGCTTTGATATCTTGTGCCTTTCTTTTTGCTCTATCGATATTCATAAAGCTTTTCGTTCAGAAATAGTTTTAAAGGCAGGTTTCACCGAAAAAATACACTACGGAGATATGAAATTTCACGATTTTCAACACTAAAACAGTGATTGGGTCTCTTAACAATGTCAGAGAAAGCTTTCCTTGAATGCAACCACTAGTCAGCTAACAAATATTGTCAATTACAATACCAGTCAGGACCGATTTTCCAAAAATACATGTTCAACGCAATTAAATGAAACTATTCTTTTTCCTTTGAAGTTTTATCAGTGCACAGTCGCCACTAATAAGCGGTTTTAGCTGTCTAGACAACTGACAGGCAATAAAAGAATTCGTGTCAAAAGGCACGTCTTAAAACTTTTGATTTGCATTCGTTACTATAGATAGATTTATAAATATTAAGATATAAACCATAGCCAAAATATGGCTCTCTTGTATTTTAAAAAGTTTCTCACGATTATTACTAAGAATTTTTATCAATGTTTGATATTACACCGAACAGATTCGAAGCTTCATCCAGACCTACTCAGCCTCACAGCTTCATCCAGACCTACTCAGCTTCAAAGCTTCATGCAGACCCACTCAGCCTCACAGCTTCATCCAGAACCACTCAGTCTCACTGCTTCATCCAGACCTCCTCAGCCTCGCTGGCCACCTCAGCGGGCACAGCGGCGAATCTCAGCAGGCGGCACATGCGGCTCGAAGGCACGAAGGCGCAGCCCTGACAGTCCGGGCTGCTGTAGCAGATGGTGGCGCATTCAACGGCACTGCTGGCTACGATGCTGCGGTGAGTGACGGAGCTCTCGGAGGCTGTGATGTTCGGCAAAGACGTCACGGGCAGTTTCGGCATCACCGGATCGACTGCAGAAGGGTTGGTAGAAAATAATTTTGACTTAAGTATTTTGATTGGTCAGATTTATTATACTATTGCTGGCAAAATGGCCCAGTTCGAACTACATTCAAGAATGACCTCAGAACCCTGGGTCTTTCAGTCGTCTGGCTCAGTGAGACTCTCTTTACGCTTCTAGCTCGTACGTGCTGCGTTAATCCAGAATGCTTACTTGGCGAGTAAGTCAGTTTGTAGATAGAGTTTCTCGAGACTCCACCGCAAATCTGAGACGAGTTTCCGCTGCAAGCCAAGCTGCAGTTGCCAGCCGGTGCGATGCCGTGCGATCCGTAGGCCGAGCCGCAGCAGCAGTAGCTGTGGTGCTGAACTCCAAAGTAGCGAAATCGGCCGTAAGAGCACATCTGGCTGCACAGTTGTAGTGTCATCTTGGCGATGTAGTAAACGAATGCTATGGAATGAGGGTGAGTCTTAAACTCTCCGAACGTTTTGACCCCCTGCAGTCCTACAAGATCTCGGTGGCCATCAGCGCCATCCACGTAGCAGCCGAGGTGGCGAAACTCCAACGGTTGAGGCGGCAGCGCAACAGCGGCTGCCCAGCAGAGCAGCAAAGCGCAGAGTTTCAGCATTGGGAAAAAATCCCAGAGAGCGGCCGAACCGCAGTTTCTGAGACGCTTCTTCTGATTCAGGTAACAAATTTAAGCAATATATTTGCTGGAAGAAGCCAATGGAAGAATCGCCCAAAAAATGTCGTGAATCCATTGGCTAAGATGTCATCTTCATGGGCATTAGAGATCGTCTACTTTTGATTAGAAGGAAGAGAAATATCCGGCTAATCTCCGGCAAGAGTTTTTTTAGGATTAATGCCTTCATTTCTCTTAGGGCTCCTTTGTTTGTGCACTGTCCTCTCCACCCCTCCTTGGGGCGGATGTTTTTCTAACCCGCTTATTTATCTGTGCCACCCTCTGTGCCACGTAGTTCGCTCTGACTTTGCAGTTCAAATTTTAAAAAACTCCTTTTATTCTTTTAATCTTGTTTTTTTGCCAAATAAACTTATCGTTTCCACGGGTCGCTTTCCCGACCTCTCGCGCTGCTTCGGTCATAGACATTTGCCTGCCTGCTGTTCGTCTCCTTTGCTAATGGGGTGTGATAATAGAGGAAAGAATAGAATATTCTTTCTTCCATGGGTGTGATTGGTTAATTCAAACCGACTGTAAACAACAAAAGAGACTGTTAAGAGAGCCGGGCTAAATAATGCTTGGGTAAGCAAATAAGTTATGATTCTGTGGTTTTCTTCATGGCTGCTGGGCTTAAACGCTTGCACATCAGTTGATCAATTTCATCCTCTTATCTTGTTTAAATACGAAGTAAGATGATTGGCTTTCGTTTGACATGTACAACAGCAATGTTTGTAGAGATTTCTTCAAGCTTTGCTCGTCAGTCAAGCTTTAGTTGATGAAGAATTTGTAATTATTTGATAGCCATCAGCTTTATAACGAGGAACTACCAGCTAGAATGCAAAGATTGCAAAGATGTTTAGCTGTCAGTTAGGATATGTTACAGATGCAATTCGATGTTTAATTTTGTTTGTTCAGCATAATCTACAAAAAATAGTTCCACTTCGAATTATTTCTTCCATAAACTTTAAAAAATTAGATTGCTACTAGCCATATTATAACTGTAAAGACTTCACTTTCGATTGTAGAACGATATACGCTTGATACGGGGCAAGCGACAACGATTAATGTTGTAAATGTTGAGCACGATACATTTAGTGGATAAGGCTTAGGGATGGAGGATAATTAGTGGCCAGAATGAAGAACGTACATGAGCACACAGTGAAACAGGTAAAAAGACCACCCTCAAACACTGAATAAAGTGATAAACACTGAAATCAACCCAGCCAAGTCAACACACTCCTCCCCACAAAGATTATAGCGTTGGATTAAAACGGAAATAAAAGATGCAAATCAGTTCACAGTCCATAGAAGAACAGTTCATTGTCACTGGTAGCGCAGCCTGTCAGGTTCGGCTCTCGCCCTGGTCGAACGTCGAAGTGGCGCCTCAGAACTCAACTCTGGCGCCTGGCCAGGCGTCTCTGCAGAGGCCTCCGGTTGATTGTCAGGCACCTTGGCACATAGCGGTTGCTCGGCTTCGGAAGGCGCTGGAGGCTCCGGCTGCCAGGTTGTACGCCGAAGAACGAATGTCCACCCAATGAGCAAATGCTGGCGCACAACTCGTGGGTCATACTTTGCTGGTCTTTGATGCTGAAAAACCCAGTTAGTCTCATATCTAACAAGCTTGCTAACTTTTTTTGATCTCATCAAAGCCTCGTTCGGTATTTCCATCGACGCTGCATGCCAACAAAGTGCAGGCCGTGACCAGTGCAATTATTGACTGTAGAGCCTTTTTAAGATTCCTTGCCAATAAATTCTGCTTCCGATGCAACTTCCCTAACTATTTTATAATGTTTTTTGAGCAGGGAGAGAGTCTTTGCAACTCTTTTTCAAAAATCTTGAAGCAATTAAAATACTACCTACTGGATTGCTACTTTCAGTAGTAACAGCCCTACTGTAAGTATAAAATGAAGCCAAAGTGTTGTCTTTTGTCCAATAGCATTTTAACAGGGGATTATGTAATAATTGTAATTGCTGGAAGGTTTTGAGCACACGGGAGCTACGCCTTCGGCGGAATCGTCCCACAAACAGTGGTCGAGACAATTCTGTCCATTCCTCGGACTCCTCAACGCAGAGAGAGGAACTCTGCTTTCCAAAAAGTTGTTGTTCGTCACACAAACATAACTTGCTTGCATCGAAAATGTACAATGTTAATGCTGTTCCTTCTTTAGCTTCTGGTGGCTTTGGCTCCCAAGTTGACTTTCTCTATAGGCTCGAACACTATAAAGTTCTGTTGCACTAACGAGTGACTTTAAGTAGTAAAACATAAGCTTATTAGAGTAATATGCTGTTGATCCAGTAACTTAAAAATTAGCGTTTATTGCCCATATTTTTGTATTGTAGATTTCTGTACAATATTTAAGCGACTGGCAACCTAAAACCGTTTGCATTGAAAAAATAATGATGCAAATCTGGCTGATGTTTATTGAATGTTTTCCTAATATTGATTGAGTTTTCAAATTTAAATTGAGTATCATCTACCGCTGAGGTCAACAAACTTAATTCTTACCTCAAAAGCCAGGTAAAAATGCAGCTCATGGTTGCGTTCGAGATGAATGAAGAGAGAGGAGAGGAGAAAGAAAATAGAGAAGAGTTGAGTGGGAAGAGAGGAGAGAGGAGAAAGAAAAGAGAAGAAAGGAGAGCAGAGAGAACAGAGAATAGAGGAGGGAGAAAGGCAAAGAGAGAAGAGAGAGAAGAGAGAAGGCAAAGAGAGAAGAGAGAAGAGAGAAGAGCCGGATGAGAATGAAAAAAAGAAAGAAGGGAGAGGAGAGAGGGACTAGGGGAGAGAGGGAGAGCAGGAGAGAGGGAGGAGAGAGGAGAGCAGAGATGAGAGAGGAGAATAGAGAGAGGAGAGAGGAGAGAGGAGAGTGGAGAGAGGAGAGAGGAGAATGGAGAGAGGAGAGAGGAGAGAGGAGAGAGGAGAGGGGGAGAGAGGAGACACGAGAGAGGAGAGAGGAGAGAGGAGAGAGGAGAGAGGAGAGAGGAGAGAGGAGAGAGGAGAGAGGAGAGATGAGAGAGGAGAATAGAGAGAGGAGAGAGGAGAGAGGAGAGTGGAGAGAGGAGAGAGGAGAGAGGAGAGAGGAGAGAGGAGAGAGGAGAGGGGGAGAGAGGAGACACGAGAGAGGAGAGAGGAGAGAGGAGAGAGGAGAGAGGAGAGAGGAGAATGGAGAGAGGAGAATGGAGAGAGGAGAGAGGAGAATGGAGAGAGGAGAGAGGAGAGAGGAGAATAGAGAGAGGAGAGAGGAGAGAGGAGAGTGGAGAGAGGAGAGAGGAGAATGGAGAGAGGAGAGAGGAGAGAGGAGAGGGGGAGAGAGGAGACACGAGAGAGGAGAGAGGAGAGAGGAGAGAGGAGAGAGGAGAGAGGAGAATGGAGAGAGGAGAGAGGAGAGAGGAGAGGGGAGAGAGGAGACACGAGAGAGGAGAGAGGAGAGAGAGAGTGGAGAGAGGAGAGAGGAGAGAGGAGAGAGGAGAGAGGAGAGAGGAGAGGGGGAGAGAGGAGAGGAGAGAGGAGAGAGGAGAGAGGAGAGAGGAGAGAGGAGAGAGGAGAGAGGAGAGAGGAGAGAGGAGAGAGGAGAGAGGAGAAATGTTTCAAAGAACCCGAGGGCCTGATAGAGACACACTCATTCCCAGCAGAAATTTGAAATCCGCCCAGGGAAAAGCCATGATTTTACGAGCGTACATTTTTGACCCACAAACATGATCATCTTTATTTTGGATTATTTATATCGCTGCGCGTTCGATTAGTTTTCTAAGAATACATTTAAACCCGGAATAGCTACAGTTGCAGCGATGAATTCTGTTATTGAATGTTGACCACCAGAATAAAGGCGTCTGTTCAAGGAAGAAAATAATTAATAACACTGATTTTTAAGACACTGAAAAAAGCATAAAGGAAAGCATATAGCTTAAGTGTTTACTATCTGTCTAATTCTTTGAAAATAATGTGTACAATCAATATTTATCGGACAAAAAAATGTAACTCCTGTTGGAGGTTTTCAGTATCTATCATTAATAACATGCAATCGTAAGTAAATTCATGTCTGTACTCAACAACATTAGAAAGTCGCCACCTTTAAGAGTGAGCAGTAAATTTTAGCTCAGCTTCCGCCCGGTTTTCATTGTTTTTTTCAAGCTTTTTTTAATATCACAACGGTTGGCCAGGTGATATAGAGGCTGGTGGAAAGACACTGCTCACTGGGGCAAAGGGTGGCGACTTTTCAATGTTGCTGAGTATATAATACCATCTATCCGATAGTCGAAAATATTCTGGTTACTACGGTTGAAAATATCGTGTGTTGCGTTGACGGTGCACTGGTGCTTGTAACACTGCCAAAGAAAGTCCTACTAGAGTTATTTAAATAAAAATCAATTATCCAAAATAGTTCTACCAATAGTCTCAACTAAGTAAAAGGGTAAAAAGTAAATTGTCAAAAAACAAGTTTGCTAAAAAATTAGTCTGACATCTGAGTATAGCAAAAAGTTGTGTACAATAATTAGTATTAGCACGAACAGGACAGAGGACGGAGAGTGGAGCCACTTAAAAGTTTGGGTGTCATGTTAAAGAGAACAATGCATAGGTAGCTAGTCACTTGCTACTTGCTACCTTGAGCAGCAATATTTCTGCTACCTACAGGTGTAAAAAGCGTTGCAAAACTACGTTTAAGTGGGCGGACACTATAACGCTCAGAAAAAAATAGAAGTAAAACCGATTGATCGCTCTGATTACGGATTAGTACACAGGACACATAATTGTAGATAACAAAGAGTCAAATTGCAGCTTCCTTTGGTAGCGAAGCGTGTTTTGAACCTAGCGAAATCCATGCTGAGCAAAGGGAGGCCAAACCTTGTGTCGGCATTGTTCACGCCGGGACGCCAACGGCACAATGAACACAAAAAAGTAAATAAACCCGGAACAAGCTATACACACAAGTGTCGACTAAAGTCTAGAAACTTGGAGAGAAAAATCGGAGAACACGCACAGTGTGAGTAAAGGTAAATTCAGGAAGCAATAAAATATCCGAATAAACAACTTGTTGCTGAGGCATTAAGCATTGCTGCAAGTCGGCAGTCACTTTTTCGCGACATTTTTCTTAGCCTGGCCAAGAGCCACCTGGCGAGCGTTCACTCCGAACAGTAAAGTGCTCAGCGTCTCCTGCAGGTTCGACTCGTTCGGGCTGACGTTCACAAATAGACAGGCCTGGGGAATTGCGAGTGTTCGAGTTTATTTGATTAGATAAGTAGATGATTTTCAATGGCTGCAATTAGACACTTTGGATCGGTGCATTTTGCACTGACCACAGAGCGACTACTGCTTCAGCTGTCACTGCAGAGCGCACCCTTTTTGTGAGGCGTTTCACAATCTCGAAGCTTCAAAGCTCGAAAGCTCCTATTTTTGAAATTCTTACTAGTTTAATTCCCTGGAGCAAGGGGCCGTATCCTAGCGGTCTAGCGCGGTGCTACTATGAGCCAGCAGCCAAGGCTCGGTTCCAAGTGCAGTCACATATATTTGGGGCTGAATTGGAATCTCGGCTTGGCTCTGCTCGTATAATGAACGCCCTTGAGGACCAACCCCCAAGGCACATTAAAGTGTACATGCCTAACTATAAATAAAGTTAAGGCTGTACACTCCTGTGTGAGTGTGTGCCTGCGTACGTATCCGCGCGCTTGTATGCCTGCTCAGGGGAGTCGGCGGAATGGGTTGTGCGACAATAAAGTCGCTTAAAATTTGTTGAATTCCCCTGAGCGAAACTTCCCAACCTCGTCTGATGGACTTTACTATCAATATTTGAGCAGGAGCTTTAATCGAATTTTTATGGAACAAAAGCACAACACTCCTGTCCTTTGTGGTATTTGAGTGTGTAGCTTTTCAATATTTTGAGCATACTGGCTACATTGCTTGATCAGTAGTAAACTGTAAAATTCTGTTACCTTGGCGTCTCCGCCCAGGCTGGGCATGAGCAGGTGCGTCAGTTTGCTGTTCCTGTACGGCACGTGCAGCTGATTGTCGCGCAGAGCCGCAAACACCTGTCC
Organism: Macrostomum lignano; assembly: GCA_002269645.1. NCBI lineage: Eukaryota > Metazoa > Platyhelminthes > Macrostomidae > Macrostomum > Macrostomum lignano. The sequence goes on from NIVC01000462.1 coordinate 200,759, forward strand.
CAGTGAGGTGAGCGACTTGTTGATGAAGGCAGCTTCGGCCAGTTGCTCGCCTGTGGCGCCAGTCTTACCGACTCGCTCGGATCCGGCCAGGTCGCACAGGGTCAGCGTGCCCTTGGTTCGAGTCCCGGTGACCAGGTCCTTGCCGATGACCGTCAGAATGAGCACCAGGTGAGAGCGGGAGCTGGCGGTGTGGAGGTGGAATGAAACTCCTAAAACTATCATTTTAAATTAAATAAATTATCATGAGCCTGAGTCGCTAATCTATACATCACCTGTAACTTTAAATTTAGTTCTTTAGGCTTTATTCTGCATCCTAATATACTTCAATCAAAGATGTTTAAAACATGCACCAATCGTAAGGAAACTGGTAAAAATTCACAAAACATACGTTTAAATCAATAATATACTTTATGATTGACATTCTCGCCGTAACCAATACTCTTACAAACAAATTTACAAAGACTAAAAAATAGTAAGCATAGACTGGGCTTGCTGTCAGTGCAACAATTATGTGTGCAAAATTGTGCAATTGCGTGTTGCCAAAATGTTTTTACTGTCTAAGGTGCATAGTAATTAACGCGCTGACCAAATCCGTCTTAAGTTGGCTTTAAGAAATTCTAGGAAAGTTTTAAACCCGAATTTGCAGAAATGCGAGCAATCTCAGCCACCCTTTGGGGAGGCAAACAAAAGAAGAAATAATAAATATTAAAAAAGAAACTACACTGTAAAAAACTTTGATAGTCATTGTTACTCGTATTGGCATCTTGAAGATTCCAATGTATAAAACAGAAAACCATTTGCCCCAAGCCTGATTTCAAGGTTTCTAGTTTATGATATCAACAATCACCCATGGAGCCTTAGGCGTCTCAGCAACTCCCCCAATGAGCTATGGCATCTCAGCAACTCCCCATTGAGCCTTGACATCTCAGCAACTTCCTCTTGAGCCACTGCATCTCCGCAACTCTCAAAAAAATCCCTTTGAGCTCACTGAGTTTTGGCCTCAGAATTGCCTAGCCCTATGGGCCAATAATAACTTGTTTTCGGTCCCGAATGGTTTTTGGATGCTAGAGTAACATAGGGATAATTTTTAAGAACTAAAAGTTAAGTATTTTTAAGCAGTCAGAACATATGCCCGATGTTACTCTATGTTACTCTTCACGTTGTGCATGAAGTATCATATAACGATAATAACCTGTACGAATGTTGCTGATGACACACAAGTTGATGCGAGTGAAACTGCAAATAGTGTGGAGACTTGTGAACAGGACGATAGAACAAAAAGCAAAACTTCTTTTAAAATTCGACATATTAATACCGTATACTTCGTAAGTTGATTTTATTTTTTCATAACACAAAACGATCATCTTTGCAAAGAGAAGCCAACTTCTATTGTAGGAAGATTTTGCCATAAAAAATTGCTGGGATAATATGCAGGGCGCGAAGGTTAAGAATGTGCGGTTCGTTGTCTGTGACGGTTATCATGATCATATAATCATGATTAATCATGATAACCATAATCATGATTATAGTGAGCAATTGCAAATGCGCTGTGAACGTGAATATAAAACTTTAGTGAGGTCGAAGGCAGTGGTTAAATTAAAATGGGTTAAAATTTATTGTATTTTAGGACACAAGGATATCTGACTTTGATTTTTCAGTCGTCTTTGGCACTAAATCGACTGTCCAACCATCTGAATTCCGTGATTTCAAATCAAACAATAATTTGACATTTATTCAAATATTTTTCAACTTTAAGAAGGGGTATAAATAACAGTGCCAAAAACCACCGGTAGCTTGTGAATACTGAAGCACGCTTTCAGATATGAATGAAAATACGTAGTGAAACTATTCTCAACAACCGCTCACCTCTGCGAGTTCATCTTGGTGGCGGCTACCTTTCTATTGGAGGTGCCCTGGTCCAACGCATCCAGGATGTCCTTCTCCTTTCCAATAGGCTGCTCGGTGATGTCTACCAGCGTGACCTTCGTTCCGGTACTGCGCAGGTCCACTTGTTTTACATCCTTTCTGAGTAGATCCTGGATGCACTCGTTATAGATCTCTACCATGGATATGTGCATGGTGTAGTCTGTGGTGTCCTTCCTCTCCGCGCACAGTCGGAACAGCTCCTGGATGGCGCGAACGTTGACGCCGGGGTTGCTAAACGGATTGGGCGACGGGCCCAGCATGGTGTAAGTCTTGCCGCTGCCCGTCTGCCCGTAAGCCATGATGCTCACGTTGTAGCCGTCGGCGCACGATGTAATGATGGGGCTGACCACCGAGTACACCTGCAGGCGCCCAATTGGGTCAGTTTTGTTGATTTAGAGTTAACTATGGTGCCTTGTCGTCTTTCTATTGCTATAAATGACGTCAATTTGTCAAACAATATAGCCTAAATCCGTGGAAGCCTTTTGTTTATAGGCTAGTTTTTAAACGCAAAATTTTTCTTAGCTTTTCATATAGTTTTTAACAAAAACTGTATACGAAATTTTAAGTCCTGAACCATCATGAACTTAAACCATTTAGAAATTTCTTGTACAGTACGTCATAAAAATTGTGCACCATTTGCAGCTTTCAAGTGGGGCCGTAGCCCAGTGGTCCAGCGCGGCGCTCTAATGTGCCAGCGGCCAGGCTCGATTCCCAGTGCAGTCACATTAATTTGGGGGCTGAATTGGAATCTTAGCTTGGCTCTGCTCGTACATGTAAACTCCCATGAGTGTATAAAACCTCTTGCCGGTTGTGTGACAATGTCGCTTCAAGTTTGCAAGAATGCACACAGCCCAGCCCCCTGCATTCAATCGGATATAAAAGGCTTACGGATTTTTTGTTAAAAGTCCTAGGTTCTAAGCCGTGCTCTTTGTTCAACATTTTGACATGTACAAATTTACTTAGCCGGTCAAGCAAAAAATACACTTTACCTCATCCTGTGTGGAGTTGACGCCGAATGCCCTGTCGAACTGGAACATCTTCTTGTCATTGCCGCCAACCGTGACAACGTCCTGGTCGTTGGGCGTGGCCAGGCTCATCTTGGCCGAAGTTTCATTCCGCACCCGGCAGAACACGCGGATGTTGCCGCGCAGTTCCTGCAGCTGGTTGTAGAGCAGCTTCCTCTGCAGGGCCTCTCTGCGGTACAGGGTTCGAACTTCTTCAATCTGCTCTTCGGTGACGCTGCCGCACTGCTTCAGTCGCTTCATGGACTCCTTCAGCTCGGTGATCTTCTTGCTAGTGAACTCCTTCTGCGTTTTAGTCTCGCTGACCAGCTGCAGGTAGACTTTGTGCATCGATTTAACTCCGTTGTAGAGTTTCTTCAGCTCATCCTTGGAGATTGTCTCCTGCGTTTGAGCTGCCGCTGCTGCCGCAACTGCCGCTGCTGCGGCTGCCGAGGCTCCACCACCACCGCTGCCGCCGCGGGACTTCGCCGTGACGGGACGCTCTCGCTGCAGAACCTCCACCTGCGCGATGGTGGCAGAGCACTCGGCCTTGGTTGTTGCCAGCAGCTCCTCTACTTCGGCAATCTGGTGAATGAATGAGGTTTGATATTTTTCACGTATTTGGTTCCTGTGGGTTACTACGAGTAATTACTGTAGTTGCCTCGCAATATTGTTTATCGATTTGTTCTAACTGAGTGAGTGAGTTAGTTATATTCTATCATAGATTTACATCTTGGGTTGCATAATTTATGTACGTCTTATTGATATTGTTCGCTTTTAAAACCTCCAATACATATATCGTTAACTTGGCCAGTTTGGGCCTCACGTATTTTTCCCGCTCAGCTTAAATAAACCGCAGTCTTCAGACTTTACAGTTACTGAACTACGCATTGTGTTACATGACCCATTGAGTTACATGACCTATTGAGTTACATGAGGCATTGAGTTACATGACCCATTGAGTTACATGACCCATTGAGTTACATGACCCATTGAGTTACATGACCTATTGAGTTACATGAGGCATTGAGTTACATGACCCATTGAGTTACATGACCCATTGAGCTACATGACCCATTGAGTTACATGACCCATTGAGTTACATGACTCATTGAGTTACATGACCCATTGAGTTACATGACCCATTGAGTTACATGACCCATTGAGTTACATGACCCATTGAGTTACATGACCCATTGAGTTACATGACTCATTGAGTTACATGACTCATTGAGTTACATGACCCATTGAGTCACATGGCTCACTGAGTCATGGCATCTCAGCAACTCTCCATTGAGCCATGACATCTCAGCAACTTCCCATTGAGCCATGGCGTACCAGCAACTTCCCATTGAGCCATGGCGTACCAGCAACTTCCCTATTGAGCCATGGCATCCCAGCAACTCCCCTATTGAGTCATGGCATCTCAGCAACTTCCCATTGATTTATGACATCTCAGCAACTCCCCCCAATGAGCCATGGCATCTCAACAACTCCCCACTGAGCTATGACATCTCAGCAACTCATCCTTCAGCCTCGACATTACTAAGCAACGGTTGCGTATGCTTACAAACAGTATTTCTGCTTTTGAGAGATACTAGATATTCTTACATAATTATCTTGCAATAACTTCGAAGAAAATTTTACTAAAATAAGCAGCTTTTTGTAGGGCTCACCTTTGACTTCAAATAGTTGTTCTCCTCCTCAAGTTTCTTGACTCTGACTTCACGCCGTTCCAGCTTACGTTCCTGAAAAGTAAGGCAACATGTTTCACATGTGTCAAAGTTTATATGTTTGGCTAGTCTAAGATGTACGGCCTCACACCGCTCATGATTAAGTACAGGCGTTAAAACTAAACTATAACGGTCCACTCTATAAAAGTGAACTGTATAGATCCTCTGGATAGATGTCATTTAGGTAGGTGTCATGTGGGTATATGTTTATGTGGGTAGATGTAATATGTGGGTAGATTTCATGTGGGTAGGCGTCACTTGGGTAAATTGATTCGCTGGAAGTAGTTGAGGTAGTCTTTAATGAGCAGCTTTGTCGGATCAGGTCATTTGCCCTTCGCAACTATTGATAGAAAAAAGCGACCCTAACCGCCGTGGTGAGTTTAGCGGCCATCTCATCGTAGTTCTCATTCTGCATTATGATTGACTTCTCCCGGCTCAGAGCGCCCTCAAATCCGGCCGCGACCTCTGGCCCGTAGGTACCCTGCGTGGCATGGAAAGTGTTGATGCAGTCTTCCACATTGTAGTTGCTGGCCCGTAAGCTGGCGAGCAGGTCGCATTCATCGCGCCATTGCGGGCACAGCTCCTGCGGTAGGAGTTCGATTAGGGTTTGATTAGGGTTCGAATAGGTTTCGATTAGGTTTTGATGAGGGTTCGATTAGGGTTCGAAAAGGCTTCGATTAGGTTTTGATTAGGGTTCGATTAGGGTACGATTAGGGTACGATTCGGGTTCGATTAGATCTCGATTAGGGTTCAATTAGGTTTCGATTAGGTTTCGATTAGGGTTCGATTAGGGTTCGATTAGGATTCGATTTAGGTTCGATTAAGGTACGATTAGGGTTCGATTAGGGTCCGATTAGAGTTAGATTAGGTTTAGAATAGGGTTCGATTATGTTTTGATTAGCCTTTGATTAGGGTTAGATTAGGTTTCGAATAGGGTTCGATAATGTTTTGATTAGGTTCGATCAGAGTACGATTAGGGTTCAATTAGGGTTCAATTAGTGTTCAATTAGGGTGCAATTAGGGTTCAATTAGGGTACGATTGGGGTTCGGTTAAGGTACGATTAGGTTTCGATTACGGTACGATTATGATTCGATTAGGGTTCGATTAGGGTACGATTATGGTTCAATTAGGGTCCGATTAGGGTACGATTAGGTTTCGGTTAGTTTTCGATTCGGGTTCGATTAGGGCTCGATTAGGTTCGATTAGGGTTCGATTAGGGTTCGATTCGGGTTCGATTAGAGTTTGATTTCAAAATTCAGTGAGGATCATAATTTTTTAGACTGACTGAAGGATGTGATTGAGATGGAAGAATGTAAGGAGTAAGTACATGTATGGCTTATTAAAAATATTTTTTACCTGAGTCTGTCTGACCAGCTTCTTAGCGACATCAGTTTTTAGCTCCCATTTGAGCGGCAGTTTGATCCAGGCCGATTCATCCGGGTCATAGTAGCAGTGGACGTTGCGCCTGTGCTGTAAAAATGAAGTCAGGGAAGTTTAGGAATTTCTGGGATGTCTGAGATTTCTGGGATGTCAGGGATGTCAGGGATGTCAGGGATGTCAGGGAAGTCAGGGATGCCAGTGATTTCAAGAGTTTCAGAGATGTTAGAGATCTCAGGGAAGTCAAGGAAGTCAGTTATTTCAGGGATGTTAGGGATGTCATACCGTAGATGCAAATTGTTATTCGAATTTGAGATCAATCGCCAATAAACGATGATGGTACCGGTGGAGTAGACTATCATTGGTAAGGTATTTCATCGGTTTCAGATCACATCTCAGAGGACCAAGAGTTACGGTAAGATATGTACAATTCCGAATGCCACAAATTGTACTGTACGAGTACGATGGTGCAGAGAATTCATTCTCAGTGGATTTTAAGTAAAATATTGACTCACTATTGAGATCACGCGATAAGACTATGCTCAAAACGATTCACAGTGAAAGTCGTCCAACTCCCCCTTAGCTCTCTCTCTATACTCCAAGCTGAGCAAGTTGAAGTGACTTCTTCTTATTCTCTAAAGAACAGCTGGGCAGTGGAGAGGGGAGTTTTATGCTGTTTTATGGCCTGGCTGGAGGTTCACCCTAGCGATATGTTGACAGACTCTTAATTTGGGATCGGCAGAATTTAATCAATCGATACGCGCTTCCCTTTTTAGCTTTCTCGGACATGGACAACTCACTGTGGAACTCTGGGGAAACAGAGATCAGAGTAAAGATCAAATAATATTTTAAATATGAGCTCAATCTTTAGTTTACTTTCGCTGAAAAGTAAATTTCCTAGGACTGTAAAATTAGTTAGACTGGTATTTGACTTTTGATAGAAATTTTTCATCGCTTGCATGCTTCAGCTAATTACGAGTACGAAGTATAACAAAATCATTCTTTCTGATATCCTAGACCATCTGACAAATGGTTAGTTTATTCAGCTTTGACCTGAGTTTTTAGCTGATATCTCTATAAATGTGCGGCCCAAAGTTGTAGACAAAAGCCTCCCATTCCAGATGTTGTCTTAAGGACTCCCTGGCTTCCTTGACCAACTCTTCCTCTTATAGGGGGAGCGGAGCAAACTTGCACCCCTGCAGACGAATCACATGCATGCAGCAGCGCCCGCTTTTAGCGTTGAGACGCCCACAATCAGTCGGAATGAGATCGAGAACATTTCGATCGGCAGAGGCCACCGAAGACAGTCTCGAGTGCCATAAAACAGCGAGATATCCAAGCTGACTTACATGTAGCTGCTACCCAGTAGAGCAACAGCAATAACTGAGTCATGGCTGGCGCAGCCCAGACACTGCAGGCTGCTCTTGAGCAGTTTGTGCGACCTCATATGGTTCACGCGAGCTTCCCTGTGGACCGGTTCTTTAACAAGATGGCTTTTATGACGACAATTTTGCAGGCTGTTGCCATCATTGTTGCCAACTTCGCTGCCAGTAAGTTTTCATCAAGAATGTTTAGTGAACAGACAAAGAGAGTGAACTTATCACACTCGACACTTCATATGCTCAAAGTTTCGCATTGTTCAAAAGCCAAGTTTTGCGATGTGAACAGTTAAGCTTGTTAAAGGGCCTGTCAACTTAAGCTCATAAAGTGGAGCCCAAGTAATCAATGTACATAAATGATGGATCATTCTGCTCAGTGACACCAGGAAGCTGGGTTTGGCAAAAAAGCGACAAAAGATAGACGGGATAAGTGAGAATGCAAGAGGATAATTAGGGACTCCAACAGCTTAAGTTGATATAATATTCCCAATTATCCCGTCAATAGACTCTCGGAAACGTCAGTTGACGTCGGATTGCTGTATGGGCTGCTCTTTAACCTGTACTGGACTCCGGGTTGCTGCAGGTGTTTCGAATAGAAAAATATGGCTTTACTAAGCAAGGCACCAAAATTTCCCGTTGACAGAAGCCAAGATCAGCTGCACACCGGAGGGCGGAGGCGGCGGGTCGAGCAACTCCTCTAGCGGCTCGGGCCCAGACATCAGGCACAAGGCTTATGCAGAGAGCTACTGCTACTCGCAGGGCGTAGACCAGAGACTAACGCCCAACCACACCATACCAGCTGACCTGCAAGGCGTCCTTAACCACTACCTGCTGCAGTTCTACTTTCCGCTGCTGTTCCTGCTGCAGGCTGTGTCCCTGTACATGCCCTACTACACCTGGAGCAAAACTGTCGGTGAGCAGCTTAGAGAGCAGCTCCAATTCGTGGTGGACTTGTCGCTTAAGCTGTTGGAAGATAAAGAGGAGCAAGCCGAAGGCCACGTGCACTCAGAGTCCTGCAAGAGCCGCCGGATGCAGCAGGGCCGGCCGTCCAAGTCGGACGTGCTCACGGACAGCGCACTCAAACAGCGGCTTAAACGGTGGTACTGCAAGGGCAAGCACACCAGAAACTATTACCTGTTCCAGATAGCCAGGGTGACTCTGTTGCTGTTCTGGATCAGTTTCTACGTCTTCTGCCCGGGCTTCCGACACCGGGACATTCGCTACGAGTTCATGTGCGTCATACGGAATCGGGACGATTACCGGTTCATGTGCGTGCTGCTGCAGGCCAGCATCTTCGAGCTCGGCTGGACGGGGAACCTCTGCATCTTGGTCTTCTGTCTGCTGCTCGTTTCGCACCAAATCTTCTACGTGTTCCCATTTGTCTTCAGCTGCAGGTGCACCTGCTGCAAGACTAAACGCTGCCTGCCATCGTGCAGGAAAGAGTGCCGGTCGCACTACTTTCAGCGAATTCTTGGCCTCGTTGTCCAACCGAAGCGGGAGCCGGTGGGCTCGGTCTGCTGCACTATCTGCATCGGTGGCAACGGTGGCACCACCTACGAGCAGCTGAACGGAGGTACGGACTACTACTCGCCCAGGCTGGTGGATCGGTACTACATATCGCGGCTTTGCTACGAGAATTCGCACCTGCTCGACAAGGTACTGCCGGATATGGGCAGCGCCAATGCGTCAGACGAGTTCAGCAGCATGGGCAACATCGCCTCCATCGCCATGAAGCTGGACAATAAAGCCGACGAAGCAACTGACAGCGTCGATCAGGGTCTTCAAGAGGCCGGAGGGCAGGTTAAGAAATCTTTCAATCCGTTCTTGAGCAAACTAAAGCAAGCAAAATCTACGGCTGAGTCGAGTCTGAGTGAGGCCAAGTCGGCAGCTGAGTCAGGCCTGAGCGAAGCCAAGTCGGCAGCTGAGTCAGGCCTGGGTGAAGCCAAGTCGGCAGCTGAGTCAGGCCTGGGTGAAGCCAAGTCGGCAGCTGAGTCAGGCCTGGGTGAAGCCAAGTCGGCAGCTGAGTCAGGCCTGGGTGAAGCCAAGTCGGCAGCTGAGTCAGGCCTGAGTGAGGCCAAGTCGGCAGCTGAGTCAGGCCTGGGTGAAGCCAAGTCGGCAGCTGAGTCAGGCCTGGGTGAAGCCAAGTCGGCAGCTGAGTCAGGCCTGAGTGAGGCCAAGTCGGCAGCTGAGTCAGGCCTGAGTGAGGCCAAGTCGGCAGCTGAGTCAGGCCTGGGTGAAGCCAAGTCGGCAGCTGAGTCAGGCCTGAGTGAGGCCAAGTCGGCAGCTGAGTCAGGCCTGAGTGAGGCCAAGTCGGCAGCTGAGTCAGGCTTGAGTGAAGCTAAATCGGCAGCTGATGAAAAATAGAAAACCGGTTATATTCCTATCGGTGTGAGTTTGCTGAGCTCAAAAGAAGTGCTTGAGCACTAAAACTAGAAGCTAGAGCAAAAAACTGATGAAAACTGCATGCAGCAATATTTATTCATTGTATTTAAGTTTTAATTTTGTCATTTTTTCATCAATTCTGTTTTGAATTTGTTCCGCACTCTTTACGTACGAGTACTCGTATGTGCGCTCGTTCTTGGCACTTAACGGTGTTGGAAACATAATAATAAACAATTCCCAAAACATTGTACATTCAGTCCAACTTGGTTGATCCAGGATTTAGATTTGGGTTTGTTATTGGACATAAACTCGATCAGCTGATTGTAAGGTTCAGGAAGCAAGAATATGGCTACAAGAAGTTACGGATACTGAGCGGTAGATCAGTGGAAATGAATGTATGTTGGCGGTTTCAAAGCTTTTGTGAGGGAAGGGGGAACTCTTAAGTCCCTACCTAAGGTTGATGACTCAAACAACAGGGATTTTCTACGCCATTCTTCTTGTACAATACGTGAGTGTATTGTAAATTACTTTCGAATTTAAAGTCAATGAGACCTGTAAATTACTGATAGGTTAAACTAATGTTGTCATTCTTTACTTCATCCTTATATAATAGTGAATGATGGAATATCTGTTGCCATGGGATTCAAAATCATCAAAAGTTATAAGAAGTTACGGGAAATTATAATTACCTATGGATACGGATTTTGGTTGCACCAATAGATCCTATATTCCCTAGATAGGCCACTTTGTATTTCGGCTATAGGGAAAGCGCGACCGCTATTTTTCGTATATATGATACTTGGTTACACCTCAAAAAACATTCCTCACCTCAAAGATGTAGGTCTGGAAGACTCCCTTCCCGGGAATCTTGATCACACCCTCGCGCTCGTCCTTCTTGCCTTCGCTGATCTCCACATTGACGGCCTGCGCGTTGGATCCGCTGGGTGCCTCCCCGCCCTGGCCAGCGCTTGCCTGCGAGTGAGTGCAGAAAGTCCAATATAAAGCCGACTACTCAATTCATTGTACACAGGCAGATGCACTGTGATGCCCGCGACTCACCTCACTGCCTCCAAGTACGTCATCGACTTCGAGCGCGCCTTCGGAATACCACTCCAAAGGAAACTCCAGCCACTCCTGTGCGAGATGAATAAAAAAATGCGGCGTGTGGCTTAAAAGGCTTCGATGACTCTACGTAAGACACGTCGTACTGAGTACACGCGCTCACACAGGGTGTAAGAGTCCCTGACTTTCTAATTGTCAGAAATTTACACTCTTATGTGTCTTTAGGGCTAGCCATCATGGGTGTGAATCGCATAACAACTCTCGGGCCAGTTTTCGGGTGCACAGAAATGAGTGAAATGAGTGTGAGAGCACAATATTGCACTACCGGGATATAGACAAATTTTTGAAAGCAAGATGCAAAGCCTGCTGGCTAAAATTCATGAAATAAAACAGACTCACTCCAGTCTTGTAGCTGTCCAAATAGTAGCGGACATCGTTAACGAACATGCAGGTGAAGTTTTTACCAGACGAGTGGTAAAACGTTTCAAATATGATGTCATTCGGGTCGCGCACCTACAAGAATACAGTGGTAGTAGTATAATAAGTATTTTGCAAGAATTAAAAAAATCATTTTTGCAAGAAATTAGACTTTAGTTTATGCTTTCATTAACTTCTTGTATAATGACTTTAAATAATCTCCAAATTGTGTGCAAAAGTAAAAAACAGTAGTATTTAATATATTTCAATAAATATTTTTAAAATGCATATATATATATATATATATATGTACTTGATTGATGGGCATTTTTGTCAGAATACTGCTGCTACTGCACTCTTTCATTGTACTTTGACAGTCAAACCTGAGTAAATTTTTTGAATTTTTTATTGCAAGATCCTGCATGTCACCACACTTCAATAATTACCTAAATATATAAAATATATTTGAACTATTTTCGAATTTAAAGTGTAATTGAATTTACTACAGAAGTACATGGTCTTGATCTTTTGTAAAGAGACCCACCCAAAATTGTAAATTTAAATTTTTTTCATTTTGAATTTTCGGAAATTTCAGGTTTTTTTCATCTTCTTTTTAGGCTTTTTCACATCTACATTCCACAATTGAGACCAGAAAGCCTACCTCAGGAATTGCATCTGCTCGGCCGCCCCGAATAATGCGAGGTGCAGCTGACGGCTTTGAAGAGCTTGATTGTTGGCTCGCTGCTGGCTGTTGCTGCGAAGTGGAAGCAGTTTGTTTACTTGCTGTTTCGGTTGTTTGCCTTCCTGTTGGTCTCGAGACACTTTGAGCTTGATTTGATCCTGATCCTCTAAAATCCGGCACAGATGCAACTCTGCGTGTTTGAGCCTGAGAACCTTGCACTTCAGTCGATGGTGCTGATCCCATTGTGCTATTATAGTGTGAGAATATTGAAACACAAAAAAAATGCACCCCGACACCCGTACCGGACGAGTCTGCAATAGAAGGCGTTGCAGGCGTTATGCTGTTTAAAAATGATATTTCTCGTGGAATGTTAAATAGCACCACCAAACAATACAAAAGATCAACAATACAAAAAATTCTTATTATATAAAAGATTAAAATTTACCTTATATTTAAAAATAGCGCAGAGGGTATCTTAATGACAATGTGTTAAATGAGTAAAAATTTCTTGTTTAACATAACGTTTCCATGAAAAGTAGCGAACTATTTATTTTAAATTCGGTTAATTACGGCTGAAAATGCGCTGCGATCAGCACTTGATATTTGCCACTTACGGTGCTTACCTACCTAACTATGTCATAAACTCACACTCATACTTTACAGTGTATGTCTAGTTAGTAGGGACACGATGGTTAGCTCTAGCCAGCGTATTAGAAATTAAATAAATCAAGTCACATGCACGCACTTTGATAGGCCTACCATTTTTCGAAGCTTTTTGTATATCTGTTATTCAATCAGACTCTCGCTGCCCTTTAGGCTTTACTGAAATTGTTTATAGACCAAAATACTATAGTAGCATAGACCAACTGAGCTGTGCTGTGCCTGTGTTTCAGATTTAACAATCAAGTGATTATTGCAAGTTTCAACTGTTTACGCCTATCAATATGACTGTATATAGTGTATAAGTTAAACAACAAAACAGTTTTTTAATGGTTAACTATCTAGGCCTATGATGTTTATTTAAGGTAACCATATAAATAGCAAAACTGAAGGAAGCAAAATGGCTATTTTTATGGTCATGTGGAAGCAATTTTGGTTAAATTACAATGTAATAATTAGGCCTAACAATATCAATAACAATTACCTAAAGTAGGCTACCATGACAAGAACCACGAGACGAGGAGTTCCCATCATATCAATATATTTATTAATAACAAATTTCTTTACTTTAAATTTAAACAATTTAGTATTTGCATTGCAAGTATAGTAGGTTCATTACTTCATCATTTAGATAATATTTGTTTGGCAGTGCTTATCCCTACCTCACAGTACTGTAGGAATAATTTCTGTCTTATTCCAATGGTACTGTGGGAATAATTTTCTGCTTATCCACACGGTACACTGATAAGATAGCTGCCCCATCTTCTACATATGCCATGGGAATAATTTAGTTTAGTACTTACGGTTTAAATGTAGTTTAACAACATAACTTTGCTTGACAATTTGTTTAATAGAAGTAAAGATTTAATGGCCTTTTTATGCAATCAAACGCTAGTCATGGTATTGATCCAGATTAACATCTTCTTAGTATCTTCAATTCAAATTCCCTTTCAAAAAGCTATAAACTATTCACATATAGCATATATATGTAAAAGATATGGCAGCTATCTTGTCAGTGTGCCATGCGGATAAGCAGAAAATTTTTCCCATGGCATATTTAGAAGATGGGGCAGCTATCTCGTCAGTGTGCCATGCAGATAAGCAGAAAATTATTCCTATGTTACCGTGGGAATAAGCACTGCCTATTTTTTTTAGGTGTATCTAGGCCTAACTATAAAAATAATTATCTAACTATTAATACAGTCAACATAAAAATTAAAACTGCCAGCAAAAAGTCAAATGCAAAATTTAAATAAAATAGGCCTAGTTTCTATAGTTATATACTTAGCTAGATATAAGTTTCTTTAATAAATTAAGCATGAAACAGGCCGCAGGCAGGACCTAGGCTTACATAAATAGAAACTAAACTAAATTATAAAGTTCCTTAAATTTAAAGGCCCTAGAAAATAGCCCTTAGGGCTGCCTTTTAGCATTAAAAACTATGTTTGTAATATTTAATTCTATTCATATTTACTTTATTAAGGGCCTATCAAGTGTATTAAAATTTATAGGACCTAGTAATTATATAAAGTATATCTGTATCATAAACCTACAATTAATGCATATTATATTTATTAGTTGATGTTTAATTGTATAGCTCCCTATCTTTTTTATTTTAAAATTGCAAGTAGGTCTTGTTTGATGCTTTGCACTCTTTCATAATGCCTATGAAGTCTATATTTTGAGGTTCTTTTTTTACTAAATAGTGATATCCTTGACAAAATTTCTTAAGTTAAATGGTAGAGGTTGGATAGAATTGAAATCTTTGGGTGGGATTGGGATCAAGAATAATTTTTTTCTTGGGATTAGGATTAGGATCGGAAATCAGGATCAGGTCTTTTAGTATATTGTAGTTTGTAGGACTATATAAAGTTAAATAAAATTAAGCAAAAAATTTCAAGATCAAAAGTAAAACACAACAAAAATTGATGCAAAATTTTGCAACAAACAAAGCAATAATATAATGAATACAAGTTAAAACAAAATACATTTAAGTAATCACTAATTCTATAAACTTTTCATCAAAATACCTATTCCCAATTCTTGTGTTTTTAGGGTTGGGATCCTGGTCCCACAGGAATACGATTCTCCTTAGGATCCCATGATTTTGGGATTAGGATTGGGATCTTGTCCAACCTCTATTAAATGGCTAGGCCTACCCTAGCTTAGTAACTTAATCAATTGCATCATTAGTGGCTACTAAAAAGTAGGCCTATATAACTATGATAATTATATTGTTTAAAAAACATATAATTTGCATTAATTAGGCCTATGCTTCTTTATTTTGGCCACATGTCTTTTGACTTTAAGAAAAAGATAGAAAAAACTTTTTATAATTAGCTTGATTATAGAGGCCTAGAATTTGCATTTATTTTATAAAAATCAGTTGGTTTATTATTAGACTAAAGTTGTTTGTTCCTCTAGCTCTTCAACCAAGCAGCTGTCATCAACCAATTTTGCTATTCTATTGATTTGAACATTTATTATATTAGAAAGACTAAATAGCATCTATACTAGAACTACAAAATTATATAGAACACAAACTAAAAAAAGTTATACTGTTTGACTAAGACCATTTCTAATTGTCAAATATGCTGTCACTGAAATGATAGAAAGTTTTAGAATATTTCGATGCCTATAAAATGAGTCTATTCTAAACTTAAATTGATTGAAGCATTGTATATAAAAGTGTTTAAGCTGATGCTTAATATCCAATTGATAAGTAGGATAGGAAAGATAGAATATGAGCTCAAAGTGCTCTAATAGTATACTCTCTTTATACTAGCTAGACTGACTTGACTTATACTTGGGCTATATACTTTTGCATTAAAAACTGCTTGTATGCTGTTTTAATTCCTCTTTTACTTTACCAATATGTAATCCATATGAACTATTAGCAATTACCTTTAAGCAGCTCTAAGCAGCCATATATTATTTAGTAACTACTCAAAAAGGCCAGGCTATTATAGCTGAATGCCTACCTTCATAAGGCATAAAAAGAGCAAGTTCAAATCCCAAAGGGCCTTTTCCCAATATTTGCTAACCTAGAATAGCTACCCAATATGTTAAAAGTTCTCTTATTTATTTGATGCAACTTTTATATATCCAAGATTAAAAATAAAAAATATTTTTAATGATTCAATATGCTTAATACTAATCGATTCATGCTATTGTTTTTTTATTTTTTAAGTAATATTTTATTCCATTTTTGTAAAAACAAAAAAACTAAATTATCCTTAAGAAAATCTATGAAAACAGCTTCAAAGAATCAAAGTACTATATTACCATATCTTTAAAAGTAATATAGTTCTATACATAATAGCTGAAGAAATATATTTTAAATATTTTTCAGATTTGAAAAGCTGTTTGTATAATATAAATTAAAAATATAAACAGTTTTTTAGAAAAAACTAATATTGTTATAATAACTAATTTATCTAATCCAATTCTCCTATAATTAAAGTTTTACAATTTTGCATGGTCATTTAAGGTAGCTAGTACAATAAAAATGATAATATAAAATTTTAAAGCAATTAACATTTTAACAATTTTATTGGACAAAAGTGAAGTTTATCCAATATTTGATTAAATATGTGAGTTTGATTTATTCTTAACTCACATTTGACTATAGACTATGATTAGGTAGGAAAAGTTGATTTAGTCAAATGCCATATCCTAGGTTTTTTAGGCCATACAGTAGCCACCGGCTACCCAAAAAAGCCATTGGCAACTAGATTTTAGGTATCAGAGACCAATCTTCATTTTAACTTCATTTTATCCATGCCA
This sequence comes from Macrostomum lignano, assembly GCA_002269645.1. Taxonomy (NCBI): domain Eukaryota; kingdom Metazoa; phylum Platyhelminthes; family Macrostomidae; genus Macrostomum; species Macrostomum lignano. The sequence goes on from NIVC01000462.1 coordinate 217,165, forward strand.
GTTGCCAATTTCAAAAATTGTTTTTGTAAGTGTAATAAAAGTGCCATATGAATTGATATTATATGATGGAATTGTTAGGCCCTAGTTTGTTACTGTTATTGTCAGTATAACATGTACATATTACTCGAAATTTAGTGTCTTGGAAATATTCATCCTCGAGAATTTGGCTAGGCCTAGTTGCAAATGGGCAACCAAAAATAGCCATTGGCAACTGGATTTTGAGCCCCAAGGGCCAGCTGGCAACTGGATTTCCAACCTTAAAAAACCCAGTGCCATATATTTTAGCCTTTCTGTGTCTTGATTTTAGTCCAAATGAATTAAATTTAGTTGAATTTCAAGGAAAGGATCAAGGCAAGACAAGGGGTAGCACAAAATGGAATCTCTAGGTGAAACAAAGCCTGCAGATAATTTATTTCTTGCAAAATATTTAATAGTCAAATAAAAAAGTGAAAAAAACTGAGCAAACAAGAATATATAAGTATACAAGTGGAGACCAGACTAAATATGAGCTAGAATCCACACATATGCACCCTGCCCCCCTGCAACATATGCAACCTCGCATGCACCCACCCAGCCAAGCAAGCCACCTTACCTTGCAGTTTAAATGCCCTTATCACCAGCACAGTGGCAAGGGTAACATCACTAATATGGAGGCTGCACTTAGCCAAGTAAATTTATAACAGCAGTTTAGGGACAGGGATGCAGCTAGTGTTCTTGGTATCACTCTGCAAAAACACCACACCTGCATTCTCAATTGCAAACTGAATTCCAGCATGACAGTGGTCATGCATCCACACTGTAAAGCTTGTATGGCACAGAGAAAGTCTTTGTTATGTTCTACATTGTATTGCAATTGAAGTCAATATTGCCTAAATTGTTGCCTGAACTTTTTGATTTGTGATTTGACTTAATTGAATTGGATGATGAACTTTGGAAGAATGAAGTAAATTGTGAATTGAATAATGATTTAACTTAATTGAATTCACTATGACTAAAACAAAATTATAAAAACCATTGCTTGTGCTGCATGTAACTAAATCAACCTCATTTTTGTACAATAAATTTGTTCAAAGGTATTTTTAAATTCTATATATTTCTTTAGAAGGCAAGCTTATGAAATATTTTAAGTCCATCAAGTCAACATATATATTCAAGAATTATAAAGAAACTTTTTGTAGACATAGTCTATGATTAGAGATTTATTGTATTGTGATAGAAGCTATTAATTCTCAATGGCTTTATATCCCTAAGGACTATAGGCTATAAGGACTATACTTTATGGCAAAGATTGGAAGTACAAGCTATATATAGATATATATTTTTTACATTAATTTTAACACTTTAGAAATCTGTACATGTCCATAATTATAACTTGAATGATATATCTCTTAAGTTACAAACATTATAACTAAGATATTTAATTCCTTATTCCAGGATATGTTTTTGAATACCCTGACGCCCAAATTTTATGTGGCGTTGACGGGCACCTCTTCTCTTATCTCTGGCCTAATTTTGGTAAGCTGTCATTAGTTTCAATACAATTAGGATTAAACATTCAGATAGATTTGATATTAATTTCCCATGGCTCATAATTGGGTATCAGATATCCCAGGACTCGACCCAGATGGGAATCTATCTGGATTAAGAATCAGATATCCCAAGAATAAGTTTTTGCACCATTAACTTTGCACCATGCAAGTTAAACATTAGAAAAACCGCCAACACAATTGACAGATCTTCGAATGGTGGTACTTCAAAAAGTACGGCACATCCTTCATTGAGCAGATCTCGCTGACTCATATCAGCCCGCTGCTGGGTGGAGCAGACGATGATGAGTCCATTGAGTATGGAGAGTCTGGCAACAACAACCAGAATAGCATTCAGGGTGAGTGTGGAATCCGCCCATCTATCTATCTGTCTATTTATCTATCTATCTATCTGTCTATCAATCTATCTATCTATCTGTCTATCAATCTATCTATCTATCTGTCTGTCTATTTATCTATCTATCTATCTGTCTATCAATCTATCTATCTGTCTATCAATCTATCTATCTATCTGTCTGTCTATCTATCTATCTATCTATCTGTCTATCTATCTATCTATCTCTCTATCTATCAATCTATCTATCTATCTGTCTGTCTATCTATCTATCTATCTATCTATCTGTCTATCAATCTATCTATCTATCTGTCTATCAATCTATCTATCTCTGTCTGTCTATCTATCTATCTATCTATCTGTCTATCTATCTATCTATCTCTCTATCTATCTGTCTATCTATCTATCTATCTCTCTATCTATCTGTCTATCTATTTATCTATCTGTCTCTCTATCTATCTGTCTATCTATTTATCTATCTATCTATCTATCTATCTATCTATCTATCTATCTATCTATCTATCTATCTGTCTATCTATCTATCTGTCTATCTATCTATCTATCTATCTATCTATCTATCTATCTATCTATCTATCTATCTGTCTATCTATCTATCTATCTATCTATCTATCTATCTATCTATCTATCTATCTATCTATCTATCTATTTAACTATCTATCTATCTATCTACCTATCTACCCGCAGCCCCACCCCAATCCGCAGAGTGCAAGGTATGGCGCAATCCCTACAGTTTATTCCGCGGTGCCGAATACCAGCGCTACAAAGAGGTGACCAACCTGGAGCCTCTCACCTATTACGATATGAATCTGTCGGCACAGGATCATCAAACATTCTTCATCTGCGAGGCAGACAATGGCAAGCCGGAGTATGAAAGTGAGTTACACTTTTGATTAATATTTATGGCCAATATATATCCTTGAGCGTCCATCTCAACACCTTGCAACTGCACTCCACACGACTGACTCCCTTGACCCACTTCCGGGTCTCCCTTGACCCACTTCCGGCTCTCCCTTAACCCACTTCTGACTCTCCCTTGACCCACTTCCGACTCTCCCTTGACCCACTTCCGGCTCTCCCTTAACCCACTTCCGAAGCTCCCTTGACCCAATTCCGACTCTCACTTGACCCACTTTCGACTCACTTGACCCACTTCCGACTCTCCCTTGACCCACTTCCGACTTTCACTTGACCCACTTCCAACTCTCCCTTGACCCACTTCCGACTCTCACTTGACCCACTTTCGACTCACTTGACCCACTTCCGACTCTCCCTTGACCCACTTCCGACTCTTCCTTGACCCACTTCCAACTCTCCCTTGACCCACTTCCGACTTTCACTTGACCCACTTTCGACTCACTTGACCCACTTCCGGCTCTTCCTTGACCCACACCCGACTCTCTTGACCCACTTCCGAAGCTCCCTTGACCCACTTCCGACTCTTCCTTGACCCACTTCCGGCTCTTCCTTGACCCACACCCGACTCTCTTGACCCACTTCCGAAGCTCCCTTGACCCCAAGCTCCCGAACTCGCCCCCGCAGTCATGCAGCTGGCCTGGCGGGAGCGCAGTCCATCTGAGCGAATCAAAAAGGCCAAGGAGGCCCTGGAGAAGAACCCCGACTGCGCACCGGCCATGATACTCCTAGCTGAGGAGGAGTGCTCCACCGTGCTCGAGGTTGAGAAGCTGTTGCGGCAGGCCTACAAATCAGCTGAGGCCTCGTTCCGGAGGTCGCAGCAGCAGCAGCACCACAGCGGCAACCACGAGTCCCTGCACAGACGCGACACCAACGTGTTTATCTACGTGCGCAGGCGCTTAGCCATGTGCGCTAGGAAGCTGGGCCGACTCAAGGAGGCAATCAAAATGATGAAGGATCTTATCAAAGAGTATCCCAGCCTCAATTTGTTTAATATACACGAGAATCTTATTGAGTGCTATTTTGAAACTGAGCAGTACGCTGATGCTCAGGCATTTCTGGCGAAGTATGATGGTGAGTCCTGCTCATGTTCTTAATGTTAAACTGTGTCTATTTTATTCTTTTGGAATTATTCTCTTTCTGAATTTATCGGGTATAATTCCCCATCATTATAAATCATTCTGGTATAATTCCCCATTATTCTAAATCATTCGGGTATAATTCCCCATCATTCTAAATCTTTCGGGTATAATTCCCCTTCATTCTAAATCTTTCGGGTATAATTCCCCATCATTCTAAATCTTTCGGGTATAATTCCCCATCGTTCTAAATATTTCGGGTATAATTCCCCATCGTTCTAAATCATTCGGGTATAATTCCCCATCGTTTTAAATCATTCGGGTATAATTCCCCATCGTTCTAAATCTTTCGGGTATAATTCCCCATCGTTTTAAATCTTTCGGGTATAATTCCCCATCGTTCTGAATCATAATTCCCCCATTCTAAATCTTCCAGGTATAATTATCCTATTCTAAATCCCTCAGGTATAGCTACCCCATTCTAAATCCCTCAGATATAGTTCCCCCATTCTAAATCCCTTAGGTATAATCCCCCCATTCTAAATCCCTTAGGTATAATCCCCCCATTCTAAATCCTCCAAGTATAATTCCCCCATTCTAATTCTGTCTGTTATAGTTGCCCATCATTCTAAATCTTTCGGGTATAATTCCCCATCGTTCTGAATCATAATTCCCCCATTCTAAATCTTCCAGGTATAATTATCCTATTCTAAATCCCTCAGGTATAATTCCCCCATTCTAAATCCTCAGGTATAGCTACCCCATTCTAAATCCCTTAGGTATAATCCCCCCATTCTAAATCCTCCAAGTATAATTCCCCCATTCTAATTTTGTCTGTTTTAATTGCCCATCATTCTAAATCATTGAGGTATAATTCCCCATCGTTCTAAATCATTCGGGTATAATTCCCCATCGTTCTAAATCATAATTCCCCCATTCTAATTCTGTCGGGTAAAATTTCCCCGTTCTAATTCTGTCGGGTAAAATTTCCCCGTTCTAATTCTGTCGGGTATAATTCCCCATCATAAATCCTCTAGGAATAATTTTCCCATTCTAAATCCCTGAGGTATTATTCTTTCAGTCTAAAATCCCTTCTTTAGTATTATTATCTCTATTCTAAAACTGTTCAAAAGGGATTATCCTGATTTCTCAATACTAACTCAATGAATGCAAGGTATTTGGCTTGCCCTCTGAATGCATGCAGTTTACACGCCTAGCTAAGCGCATGGCAACCCGGCCCCATTGCAGACATCACATATCCCAAATCGGCAACCATTTGCTACACGGCGGCTCTACTCAAGGCTAGATTTGTGGCAGACAAGTGAGTGGCCTGAGTTTTTCTCTCTGTAGTAACTCTGCTCTGTGTCTGCTCTATGCACGATTCCCTTTGTTATATTGTGCACGGTATTGAGGCTTGGCCGTCCATCAGTCGCTTTGAAATAATTAAAATGATTGTTTTTGTGTGGATGGATAAGTTTGAAAATTAAATATTATCGTGTAATCTGTTTTGAGGCGGGTTCCAGCAGTCTGTTGATCAGTTAATCATATTATATGACTTGTGTGGCTGTTGGACAGACAGACAGCCAGCCAGACAAACAACAGACAGACAGACAGACAGACAGACAGATAGGCAGACACTAAGACGGACAGACAGACAGGCAGACACTAGGACAGACAGACAGACAGGCAGACAGACAGACAGACAGACAGACAGACAGACAGACAGACAGACAGACAGACAGACATACAGACAGACAAACAGACAGACAGACAGGCACAAAGCCGCGGTCAGTCACCAGCTCCTCAATTTGCAATCGCAGGTTCTCCCCGGACGCGGCGTCCAAGAAGGGCCTGAGTTCGGCAGAGATGGCCGCAGTTGAGGCTGTCCACCGAGCTGTCGAGTTCAACCCACACGTCCCCAAATACCTGCTAGAGATGAAGCCTTTGATCTTGCCGCCCGAGCACATTCTGAAGCGCGGCGACTCGGAGGCCATCTCGTACGCATTCAACCACCTGCGGCACTGGAAACGGGTTGACGGCGCACTGCAGCTGCTGCACAGCACCTGGGAGGGCACATTCCGCCTGATCCCCTACCCGTTAGAGAAGGGCAACCTGTTCTATCCCTACCCGCTGTGCACCGAGGCGGCGGATAGAGAGCTCCTGCCCAGCCAGCACGATCTGTCAGTGTTTCCCAAGAAGGAGCTGCCATTCTTCATCCTGTTTATAGCCGTGCTGTGCACCGTGACCGCCCTGCTGGCCCTGCTCACTCATCAGTACCCTGAGCACATGGGCTGGGTGTCTCGGCAGGTAAGAGTTCTTGAGGTTTTATTGCATCTTTGATTTTGCGCTCTCGATGCTTTTTTGAAATTTCAAGCTTTAAAGTATCGTATCGCAGAAATCTCCATTCTGAGGGAATCCCCATAATGAAAGAATCCCATAATAAGGGATTATGCCCACAATGATGGAATCCCCATACCCATAATTAGCGAATTCCCCATAATTAGCGAATTCCCCATAATAAGGGAATCTCCCATAATAAGGGAATCCCCCATAATAAGGGAATCCCCCATAATAAGGGAATCCCCCATAATAAAGAAATCCCCCAAAATAAGTTAATCCCCATAATAATGGAATCCCCCATAATAAGGGAATCCCTCATAAGAAAGGGAATCCCCATAATAAGGGAATCCCCCATAAGAAAGGGAATCCCCCATAATAAGGAAATCCCCCATAAGAAAGGGAATCCCCCATAATAAGGAAATCCCCCAGAATGAGAAATCCCCATAATAGGGGAATCCCATAATGAGGGAATATGCCCAAAATGATGGAATCCCCATACCCATAATTAGGTAATCCCACATAATAAGGGAATCCTCATAATTAGGAAATCCCACTTAATACAGGATTTCTTATTATGAAAGAATCTCAATGAAAAGAATCCCCCATGTAGCAGTGCTTTAATGAAGTGCATTTACGAGATATATAACCTTTAAAAACCCAAAAAAGTTATCCAAAAAGCTAAAAGTCGAAACAGCAGTTACTTAAAAATTAGCGAAGCACATTTTTATCTCCAAAAATACCCGCAGGCCATCAGTTGGGTCTCGGCTCCGCTGGGCTACATACTGGACAAGCTGGAGGGCCTGTTGCCAGTGATGTCGCCTCTGTCAGTGAAGCTGTGAGCGGATAGTCTGAGTGCTTAGCAGCTAACTTTGATGATGAACCTCTGGCTGAAGGCCTGGCTCTACTGAATTTTATTAAGCTATTTCACTTTTTCTGGCAATTAGCAGCTTAATTATTATTTTGTGTAGTTGTTCCCCTGCACTATTTCTTGTTATTTCTGTTCACATGGCAACCGCAGCCCTGTTAGCCACCTACTGTATAATTTTATTGTTGGATCATTGAGCAAATTATTTATATATACAGCGGCAGTAGCCCAGTTTTAGTGTTCGTCTAGTCGAATTTGGAGCATTTTTTTCGTTTTCTAATTAAGATAATAATGCACAAAATTTTAATATAATCTACTGTCAATTAATTAAGTTTCCTAATTTTGCTACTTAAAGTAGAAATATAAGCAATTTGCTGATAAATTTTGCGGTAGCTTTAAAAATGTATTGGGACTAATTAAGATTGTAAATTACTATCTATCGCTAATTGTGTTAGCTTCTAGAGCCGGTATTCCCTTCCAGCCTCCGGAATCCCTCATCTTTGCTGCTTTTTTTCGGAAATTATAATCCACCGCTGGACTTCATAAATTACCGTGAATGGCCTACTACAAACCATGTGCAATTGAATTCTCTTTAGAGCAGTGTTTTTCCTCCATCTTTATTTCTCTATTGTCTGTCCGCATCACAATCTGGTATTTGGAATGTTTGTCACCGCTGTCTGCTTCATACTTGTGTACTAAGGCTATTTCCTCTCAAATAATTTTTTTTCACACAGTTCACCATCAGACGGCGGTTTCCTTGCAGGTGGATTGTCAGAGATTAATTAACACAACAAGGACAACTAAAAGACACTCAAGTTTCATGGAAAAATTTTTGAAGGCCGCTTTTTGCCGAAAAATACACTACGGAGATAGGAAGTTTTCGCATATGTCTTGTGCCTAAAAAACATATTAAAATGACACGGCTCAGCTCAATGGTTTAATGAATCCAAAACTTTGAAAAACCAAAATTAACATAGAATCTTAATTTTGTGAACGAAAAGCTTTTTAAATATCAATAGAGCTATATAAGAAAGGCACAGCATATCATAATATGAACATTGGGTCTGCCTCCTATTGAAAGCAAAAAACAATTTTTTGTTGAAAAAATGAAAACTTCCGATCTCCGTAGTGTATTTTTCGACGAAAAGTCGACTAGAGAGTGTACACGCCTAACGATTAGAAAGACTGGGCCGATGTACACACTGTATGAGCGCGTGGAGAGAAGTCATCGAAGGCGTTGCCTTTTGAAAGTTTGAAAGCTTCTATAGCCATGGCTTTATCTAATGCAATGTGACGTTCTGGGCTCTACTGGCTCTTTGTTTCTCAGTTTCTTTATTATTATAAATGTCGTTTTCTTTTGCTGTTGTAGCTATCCGTTGTCTTCTACGTTCTTGGCTTTTCCTGCTGGTTTTGTTTAGTTTTAATATAATGCTAGTTTGAGATCTTTTCGGCTATCTCTAGCTGCTTGCAGACCGCCGTCTCTGTCTTTGTTTTGGCTAATTTATTTTGCAGAAAATCTCAACACAGATTTTATCAAGAGTTGTCTAAGCTTATTGTTTGCCCTCTCGCCGCGTCTCCTCAGCTCCCAGTGCAGTCGACTAATTTAAATTTACTTAATTAGGTTTGTATGAATGACTTTTGACTCTATCATTGCAAGTCTGTTGACGCCTGAAAGAAACTAATAAAGGCAATATAAATCTGACCTTTTTCTGACCGTGTTCACGCTTTCTTTAACAGCTGTTTTTTTGCCCGAGTTTTGTTGTTTTCGTATTTTGTTTCAATGAACCCTAAAGTTGATTATGAATTGATAATGAGTTTTTGGTTGCGTTCCCACCCTATTAATGGCTAGCTGCCGTTTGAATTGAATGCCAGTTCGAATAACTTGTCTGGTATTTTATCCTATTTATTTGGGTCTCATCAATCAAGCTCGAGAGGATGAATTCTTTGTTGTTAATTAAAATATACACCAATTAGGACAAGAGCCAGGCGATATCAGTCATGAAATTGTTCTCGCAATGTTTGTATAACTTTTAATTGGCTGTTTGTGCAACTATATCAAACATTTACGGTCTGTTATTGTCTTCTGTCTACTGGATAACTTTTTTTGTTTTATTACTGATGTGCAAACTGCACTAACTAGCTTTTTGTGGCATCCTCCTACACTGTAGGCTAGACGTGACAAATTTTAAACTAGCTAGCGCTGGTTAAATTAAAAAGCCTGAAACCTGAAGTCTGGATTTTTTATGAAACTACGTCTAGCCAACGCTTGAACATCTTGCCGTCCTTAAGCTTTTTAATTCCAGCCATGGTCATTGAGCGGCAGTTGGACAAGCCTTCAAATAGCTGATATCTACGAATTTAAAATGTCGAACCGAATCCCAACAACGACATATTTGGCTTAGCTCTAATTGTTTTGGCAGTCGACTTTGTCGGCCGACTTCCGAAGTTCCGAGGGCCTGTACCGAATAAAGGCCTCCTCAACACCATAGACAGCTTCCCAGCTGCAAATGAAAGCGTAGCTACAGAATCACATGTAACTTGCACTTTTACAAAGCATAAGCAAATAGCGGAGCTTGTCAACAACACGCTCGTAAATTACTTTTTTATTCTTAAATTTGTTGACATAGTCAAGTTACTAATTTTTGACGTTGGTCGCCGTTTAAAGTGATGAAAGTTATAATAAACGAACTTTAACATGCAGGCTGTTATAGTCAAGTGGCATATCATTTGGCCCGGTGAGGAGGAAATTAAACCTATTAATATTAGGTTATCTAAACTGAACAAATTGAATATTGTGTGACAGTGTGATTCGTAGAAGCGTGTATCGTATTTCTTTATTTTCATATGCATACCGTACTATTGACAATACTACTGTATTCTTTCATTTATTTTAACAATATTCGTACGTATTATTATCGCGCTATTTTTACTGTTAATTGCTTTGTTTTTGTAGCCTCGTATATATTTATTCTATTATTTGTATTTCATTCATATCGTTATTATTTGTCGTAAAGTAGTTCTACTTATGTACATGTACTGACATGTTATTCTTGCATGATATATTTATCGATTAATTTGTACATGTACATTGCGCGCCGCGTGGGGGGTTGTTTGTCTGGGTTTTGGATTAAGGGTGTTGTTATTATCTGTTTACCTTTAAATATATGCTTACACTACAGGGCCTTTTCATATTACCAATTCCAGAACCAGAATCGGTTTGGAATTCCAAGAAAAACAGCAGTATAACTATTAAACTCTGTTAATATTTGACTGCCTTAACAACCTCACTTAGCACAATTTTTTCACATTCTTTTTGGCGATTGTCATTCAATAATAAAAACTTTATAGCACGTATCTCCCTCTAGTTATGGAGACAAAAAGTTATACTTCACAAATTGGTTCTGGTTCTGGAACCAGAACAAGCAATATGAAAAGGCCCACAGTCGGCAGCCGCTCTCGCCCTTCCCCTTGCTTCGCTTCTCGACCTAGGCTCGCTAACCCTTAGCTGTGACGCTGTCTGGCCTCCTTACACCAACTCTTCCGCCGTCTACCTTGGCACACCAATTAGTTAATTAACTGATCCAGCAATTTTAAGTAGCACTAGCAAAAGTCTAAGGGTTGAAGCGGCTTGCCGATCTGCTAACTAAACGTGAACTATCTAAATTAACCGCTACACAAATCCGTTTTATTCGCCTTATTCGTCACAATCGTCTAGTATAGGAGAATCATTTCAAAATTATAATTAAACCGGTGTTGCCTTGTATTCATTTTTATGACAAACAGTAAAACTTAAAAAATCAGCACAATAACGATAAGAAATGTTTCCAAGTAGTTTTTAAACATTAAGTTTATTATGCAAAAAATATAACACGAATTATAATATAAATGTTAATATAAATAAAGCATCAAATTTAAAATCATCTATGCCCCAAAAGGGGTGATTCTCATCGAGAGGTTTCGGAGGTTTTGAGGTTTTTCAGAGGTTTCATTTCGAACAAATATTTTTGCACAAAACTTTTAATACTGTAAAAAAATTAAAATCTTACTGAAATTTACTAATGAATACAAATTTTCTTTAGAAAATAGCTCGGAGGTTTCGGATTCTTTTTAATTTTGCTTCTGATAGGCACGCGCGGAAATTATTTAACTGTTTTTATGCGAAGTGGTAGTCAACGACACATTTTATGCCATGCCATTTTCATTGTTTCCTTTTCATTTTATAAGCGCAAAGTTGCGATTAGTCTCAAGTGTGTGTTATTCCCTTTGAATGCATATTCGCAACTATCCTAATTTGTACTAGACCTGTCCATGTAATTAAAAACAGACACTATTTACCAATACGAATTTCATTTTTTTACTTGGTCTTAAGAAAGCTATCAATTTTTAAGCCAGACTAACTAAATTAAGACTAACAAGACCAAGTCAGTATTTTTTCATCAAGTCAGTATCAGTCGCTATTTAATATAGATTCCCAGTGAAAAAAATGATATGGATTCCATGTGGATTTTTCATATGAAATCCATATGTGCATTTGTCTCCGTCCATCCATGTGGAATCAAGATATGGATTCCACATGGAAGATCCACATGGAAGTAATTATGTATTTCACATAGAATCCACATTGTCATTGAGTAAGCAGCCATTATACTGGTTGCCATAATAAATTGTTGCATCCTAAATCACAAAATAATACCAGATCTTAAAATTTCATACGAACCCCAGATCTCAATACTATATAAAAGAAACTGAAACACAGATAAAAACACTAGCTATAGCCAAAAATATTTCTGCACAAAAATATATTCAAACAGGATGTCTCAATAAGTAAGGTGTATTTATGTACAGTAGTGAGTCACTGGCACACAAAGAATAAAGACACTGATGTAGATATTGATATCTTTAAAGTTGCGCTGCGCATATGATATAATATATAATTTGAAATTGACATTGTCAATAGCATTAATTAATTAACAATAATATAATGCACCAGAATTAAAACAGTCAGAAACATGCTGCTGCCAATTGCCAGAATGCTGCTTCTTCAGGTCAGGTGAGCAACCTTAGAAAAGAAAGGGGTTAAATAACAGAATTTTATAACAGATTGATGACAGATTTTGTAATAGATTTTGATAGATTTTGATCATATAACAGATTTTGATGACAGAAAAAAATCAGTTTATAACTAAAACTTACCATTGCTTCACAAAAGGTAGCATTCTAGATATTAAATTCAAATTCCAAGTAGCTTTGCATGCTTCTTCAAAGGCAAGACCAAGGTGACATCCAAGTTTGAGGATGGGCCATGTAATATTAGGCCTAGGCTGAAATGAAATAGAAAAATAATTGTTGCCAATTAAAATTGGTAGATTATATTGATATAATTCATAAAACTAATTTAAGGATGAATACTTAATAAAGTTTATTTTAAAATTAACTAGGCCTAAGTCCTAGGTTTATTTTTTATGCACAGTGTGCATATGTACCCTAAATTTTAAAATGACACCTTGAAAATTGAAATTAAAAAGTGGATACAGCTTAGGTGCAATCTCATTACCTATTTTTCTATTGAAGCCTTATTTGCACTGCCTTTATATTAGAAAAAAATTGTATTCTAAGCCTTAAAATCATAAAACCCTAAAAGTGAGCATAGGCCCCTAGGGTATGATTTTGCCACTTGTCTCTAGCAAAAAGAAAACCCTACCTAAGTCAATCAATAAAATTACCAATGAAATAATAAGTACAAAAAAAGTTAATATATGTTTCTATAAATTTAATTTTTTATTTTAAAATTGATTTTAGACTATAAAGTATTTAGGCAATGCAATGCACGTTTTTTATATTTGCTAGCCTAGTATGATTTAACATTAGGCCTAAGCCTAAATAGCTAGGCCTATGCCCTATGGCTATTAAATACTAGACTTGGCCTAAATCAGATCAAATTTACAATAATCATTATTTATTAATAATAGCAACCTTAGGGATCTGCTAGGCTAGCTATGCCAAAAGCAAGTTGCAAGTGTAATTGTAGAATTATTTATTACAAATATTGTTTTTAAAAATGCAACAAGTCCAAAAGATGCTAATAGGCTTTTTTAAAGAAAATCATAAATTAATAGATTTTTAACAGATTAACTAGATTGACTAGTCACAAATCACAAAGTCAAGCTAGTCCCAACCTTAATTAAAATAGAAGGACCTAAATTGATAGTTATAGGCCTAGCTTAAAATAGGCCTAATAAGCATACATATAAATAGATAGGTAGGACTAAGAGGAAATTATGAACTTCTAAAGGCCTATTTAAGTTAAAAAAATGAGTAGCCAATCTATGGACATGGCCATGGGATTCCTAGAAATTGGATAGGCCTAAATAAATTTATCATGGATTTTACCAAAATTATTAGGCCTATCTATGATAAAATACTGATTTATCTAATTTCTAATCCCATGGAGGCCATGGTCTTATAAGTTATTGCCTATAGGCTAGGTCTACTAATTTTTTTAAGGTGCTTAAATAGCCATAAACAAGGCAATTTATCTTTCAAGGCCTTGAACCAAGACATTGACGAATATAAAAAAGTAATTTAATTTTAAAAAGCACGAAACATTTTTTATTGTTCACTTCTATTTTGTCTATTTTAACAAAAAGTGTCCTTTTTTCCGATTATAATTTAGCTTTAAGATATTAATTTTTACTTAAAAGCATATAAATATAATAATTAATTTTAGAAATTTCATAAAAACGTCTGAATGTGGTGTATCACAGTTTTTTATCGAAGTGGATTCCATGTTGAATCAATATACGCTTATTTCTCATGAATTCCTTGTAAAATCCACATCAACATTAGGACAGTAAAAATAAAAAAATAATGCGTAAAAAATACTTTGCATACCATTATGTCATCTTTAAGTCATTAATTTGCAAAAATTAAAGAAACATTTAAATTCCACATGGCCACGTGGAACCCACGTGGAATCCATGAATCATTTTTCACTGGGTTGTTAGTCTAACTAACTAAAGGCCCTAAGTATTTTACTAGGCATCTATATTGTAAAATATATTTATTTTATTTCACTTATTTGATATTATTTTTTATTTTACATCCAATATACTAAAAATTTTATTTTTCTATTTTATAGTATTTACTATTTTTACATCATCATCCTAAATTCTAACACACGATGCACATAAGATAAAAATTTATTACCTAAGCCTCTAATACTAGTATTCTCTTCACAAAGCTTTAAAAATGGCAATTTTTTATTTTACTGCTTTACCTCTACCTATAAAATTGAAAGCTCTAATGATCTGAAATTTTTATACTTTTATTTTTAATATAATTCATTAATAGCTTTATATTCAGTTATAATTTAAGTTGATATAGTCGAGTACAATTTCTATTACTCTTATACATTAGTAACTTGCTTTAGTTTTTGTCTTTTTATGCAAATATTCAAAGTAAATAGTAGCTTGTACTTATGTATGTCTAGTTATCACATTTTTATTCAATTTTTAATAAAAATATTTGTTTTAATATTAAACAAATATACTCTCTTATCATCCACAGTAGTTATCATGCCAATGAAATGCATGGTGCCAACCATGTTGGGGAGAAGGCTCTAAATCTTTAGATTTTCTTGTGATGTTAAGTACTTACACTAGACCCATATACTAAAATGTAAGACTAACATTGTATTTCTCAATCATTCCATCTTTTCAGAACCTATCAAACTATGGAAATTTGTGCAAAGCAATGGCCTACTAAAATACCATTGCTCATGATGATATGCTTCTAGAAGTCGCGGTTGGCGCGATATGCTTTTGGCGCGGCTCGACTTCAGCGTTTTTGCTCATCATTGCATCACTCAAGTCCCATTGTCGCATTTTTGGGCTTCCAGCATCAAAAATCAACTGGTTCGATAGTCTCAATTGGAGGCCATGAAAAGCAATGTCAGACATGCTGGTGCCAATCTTGGAGAGGAATTTGCAGCCCACCTGATTGCCCTGTGGGAATTTTGCCAAGGGAACTCACACGAATCATTTTTGTCCAGCAGCAGCAGCCGAGTGTTACTGATCCAAATGGAACTCACTACAACTGACATAATGCAACTGCCCAATTGCACTTTGCTGGCAATAGCGGAAACCGCGCACTGAGAAGCATCGCCCATGTTCCTCACCCTACAATATTGAGGTCTCGATCACGTCGGTGGTCTTGACGATATAGGATGCAATCTTCATAGACATGCCATTGAACCTGGAATGCTATGCTGCATCTCAAAAGGCTGGCTAACGTTTTTTCAAGGGTTTAGTGCGGCGAGACTCCAAGCCTGATAGATAATCCAATGTCAGCCAGCATGTGTCAACTGCGCAAGCTTGATCCAAGCAAATGAGCTTCACGGTAGTTGCCAATCGGTCTTGCCTTATTTTTTAAGCCTTACATTTGTAAAACATCGAACATTGCAAGAATGCATTTCAAAAAACAAAGAAGGAATGTTTTGTATTTTCTCTATCAGTAATGTATATTTATCCATACATTGCTGTTACATTGCCTAAATACACTATATTATAAATATTCTTTGAGAGTCAAATCAAAATAGTTTAAAAGTTCACATTTCAGATCTGTACATGAGAGAATATAAGTCTTGTCTTTTTATTTACTCAGATGAAAGTGAAGTTCTTAACTTTGGGAGTTAATGCGCATATGAAAGATGATGCCTGCAAAAACGAAGGCTGTAGCGCGTCATGCAGCCAGCAAGCAGTTGAAGAACTTCAGTCACTCTTCTCGAAGGTATTGCGCAGTAGATTAGCCCCTAGGCTGTCGGTTATGTCATCTGGTTAGTAGCTAGAGCACAGCCATATTCTGTATGCTGACAACCAAACCAATTGCCACCACAAAAGCAACCAGCCTGCCAAAGCTCTAAGGGTGGCGAGCTAGGTTGCACTGAGTCGCAACATAAGTAGGTATAGGACATGGAATGCCATAATGCCTGTTATTAGATTAGACAAACATGAAGCATTGTTGGCCTGTACAGGCTCAGAATGCAGGCAGGAGACCAGGCAAGCGGTAGTTCAGGCATGGTATTGGCAGCTGAAACAAAGCATGTTGAAATAAAGGGTATTGATTACTTTCATCTATAACTTTTCATAAACAATCAATTTCAAAAGTCAATATTATTTGACATAATGATTTTCCTAAACATTTATTCTTGCAATCTTTAAAGATGCCAATACATTTATATTAAAGAAATTATATTATTTTAAAATAAACAATGCCAAAAATGTGTCCAATGACTTTTTAGTTTTAACTCTAGTAAATGTATTGGTATCAGCTATCTAGTTTATTGCTCAACATAGATTTTTAGCATCAAACAAAGGTGGTGCATTACATGTACAAAGTCTTACTGCACTGCAAGCATTTTGTTTGTATAAGAACTAACTCTAACATGTTAGAGCTTTTGTCAGCAGTAACAGTTGTGCAACTAGTGTTATTTATGAAAGAAAAGCTAATAGCTTTTAGTAATTGAAATTAATTTTATGATTAAAAGTAAAATGCTCTGCTTTAAGTAATTAAAAGTAAAATACATACTTGTAATTCCAGGCCCTCAGTTATTTATAAAAAAACATTGAGACAACAATAATTCTGCTATTTACTTCTGTGAGGCAGTATGTCATAACATAACATAACATCACATCAATGTTATAACATAATTCGAATGCAAAATGGTATGCAGCAGCAGCAGCACTCAAAAGTAAAAACGGGAAACGGATGAAACAGCTGTCTATATGTTTTCAGTATATTTCAAGCAG
The DNA here is from genome assembly GCA_002269645.1 of Macrostomum lignano. NCBI lineage: Eukaryota > Metazoa > Platyhelminthes > Macrostomidae > Macrostomum > Macrostomum lignano. Next base: position 234,069 of record NIVC01000462.1, read on the forward strand.
CGCCTTCAAGTCTAATATTTTTTTATTTTATTTATGCACCTTGAATGTAAATGCCAATGGCAACGATGACATTACCAGTGTGTTGTGTTGCGTAGTTTTTAAAAAAAACACTTTCTAAGCATGAAAATAGTTGCCTAAGTTAAATAATTTCCGCGCGTGCCTATCAAAAGCAAAACTAAAAAGAATCCAAAACCTCCAAGCTATTTTCTGAAGAAAATTTGTATTCATTAGTAAATTTCAGTAAGATTTCAATTTTTGTACAGTATTAAAGTTTTTGTGCAAAAATATTTGTTCGAAATGAAACCTCTGAAAAACCTCAAAACCTCCGAAACCTCTCGATGAGAATCACCCCCCAAAAGCTCTAAAGTTACGTTTATATAACTGGAGCCTGTGCGAAAATTCTTTAAAAGCGCCAGCAGCCTCGCCTCCATCCCCATCGCAGTTTTAACAGGCAAGGAGCACTAAAATTAAGAATTGCGTCGCCGTGCTGGCTTTTTAATCTACCTGCATTAAAAGGCCCATAAATTTTGGCTGCGTTTGTGAAAGTCGATGTACCGTGAATATAAAAACAGACCAGCTAGGCCTAATCTTAACATTGACAATACTGCAAATATAAGGTAGGGCTTCAGATACTAAATAGGCCTACATAATAGAGATAATATTTACCTACCTTCAAAGTTCACCCAATGCCAGATTTGAAATTCATTACTTATACAGTTTGTTTTACTAGATTATAAACAAACTGATAGGCCTACTGTGATAAGATGTGTGAGTTTTATCTACCATTATATATGAGTATACTATATACACATATGCTACTAAGTTGCAACCTAGGCTACGCCGCTACTAAGCCTAAAGTCGCCTAACCTTAGCCAGTTAGCCCATTGCTTCATATTCCTGAGACTAGAGGTCAGATGGTGGACAGGATCCTGATCCTAATCCCAAAATCTCGGGATCCCAAGGAAAATTGAATTCCCGCGGGACCAGAATCCCAACCCTAAAAAAAACTCAAGATTCGGGAACAGGTCTTTCGATTAATAATTTATAGAATTAGTGATTAGGCCTACTTGAAGGTATTTTGCTTTAACTTGTACTTGTTACATTATTTACTTTGTTGGTTACAAAACTTCATATCAATTTCGTTGTGTTTTACTTCTTGATCTTGACAATCTTTTCTCAATTTTGTTTAACTTTACATGGAAAATACACTATAAGACCTGATCCCAATCCCAATCCCAATCTCGAGAAAAAAATTATTCCTAATCCCAATCCTGCCCAAAGATTTCAATCCCGTCCGACCTCTACCTGAGACCTAAGTAGACTCTGGACTTGGAGTAGACACCATGTATAATTGCATGGCTATCTATCCTGTAGAATTGTTCATTAAATTCATTGTATGCATTTTTTAGCTATTGACATGAAACTTTCCAAAAATGAATGTTCTCATTAGGCCCTATGCCAACATTATGCCAACAAAGTGTTTAGAACCATATTTGTTAGTTCAAGGGCTGCGCAAACCTTTTGAAGTGGTGCAATCTATGTTAGGGCAGAAGGTCGTCCACCATCCATTTTTAAGTAGAAAGCAATTTATTTGCAATATTTGCAGCCTTTGAAAATTGCAAGATTCTTGGGATCAGGACATCCTATCCTAGACTTTGCCAATCCTAAGATCCCACTAAATTGGGCTAGGATTCTAAGATTGAAAATAGAGTCCAACTAAGATCAGATTTTTTTAAATTAAAATTGAGTAAGAACTTTATGAAAAAATAAATATTGAGAATAAGTCAATTAAAAATTAGAGATCTAGCTGCAAAGCCTGCAATTGTGAATTTGAATAGCATTGTAAGACTAGTAGTAGTAGGCCTAGTTAGTAGTACTTATGATAAGTTATAAATTTAGCCTATAACCATAGTCAGGATCATGTCATGGTATATGCCAGAATAAAAAGTCCCCTAAAAAATCTATGCCACTTCATACTGAAATGTACGCCAAGGTGCTAGGAACTTATGCCAGGTTTTCTAGACTTTGATCTTATGACCTTTTTTGCGTGTTACACATTTTTGCCTACTTTATAATTATAATTATTTAACAAATGTGTGGTTTTCATTTAAAGTAAATTGGCTTAGAGATAATGCCAACAAAATCAATTTTTTGTTTAAGTTTTTTTTATAAAATTACACAATTAGTTTGCATGGAATTTTAAATTTTTATAAATCACAAATAGTTATGAAATTTCATCTTACAAGTTTTACAGTTTTTATGCTTTTATAATAAGATTCTGAGGTTAGGGCCTTATGCCAACAATTGTTAATATTAACTTTGGCGTGAAGGTTGGAGTTGGCATACGCTACTTGGCATATTTACGCCACGGCATCATGCCAAAAGGTACACCAAATATATTTTGCCTCATTTTTTACACCAATTCTATGCCAAAAAAAGTAAAATTTTCAATTGTATGCTGGAAATTTCTAGCATAATATACATCATCCTGACTATGGGCCTATAATAAAAGTATAAATTTCTTTGTCATCTTATATTATATTTTAATTATACTCAGCAGTCATAATCTCTGTTGCTCTAGGCCTAGTAGTAGTAGCCTCTGGTTCTTAGTAGCTCAAGTCATATAAGAAGCATTGGCCTTAAACTAGGCCTAGCAGGGCACTAAGGCCAAGTGCTGGCAGAGTCTCAATATTGTTAACTATATCTAATAGCCATATTGTGAGAAAAATACTTTGAAAATCTAGCCAAAAAAGTCCAATGGTATTAAGCTAGCTATTGGCTAGGCCTATCTAGCCAAGCTATTATCCTAGCTCAACCTGCTTAGGCTAGGCCTATACTTAGACTATTGGAACCTGATTCTTAGTGCTAGCAGGGTAAATGTCTAGTTTCCTATGCATAGGCCTAAAATATGCTAGTGGCTAGCAGCAACTATTTTATAGTTACATTTAATTTAGGCATGTTTAAAGCCAAAGCCTCTTGCCTAGAGCTCAAAGCTATATTGCCAAGGACCTGTAGGCTATGCTACCGTTTGTGTAAATTGGCTTGTTGGCTCTGTTAGTTGATTAGGCTAAGGATATTATCAATACAGTGTTGCATCTTCATAATATTTTTATACTTTTTGTATTGAATTCAATCTTGTTCAACTGATTCTTTAATTCCAAGCCTGTAGTCTGAAAATTTCAAGCTTGAAATTGAAAAGATTATCTAGTTTTTGTTCGTTTAATTTTGGTTTAAAAAGCTATCTAACCTAATTTTAAATGGGTTTTTAATAATACAAATAGAATAGAATAAAATATTTTGCTAGGCCTAATAAAAAACTGACAATTGGCTTTGAATTGAAGTGTGATATATAGGCTAGTAGCATAATAGATATGTTTTTTTATATATTTGTATCAGCTCATGAAAATTATACTTGATTATGATATAACCTAGGGAATGATAGCTTACAGAGCTATGGCCTGAGGTACTGATGATACTAAGGTAGAAAAAATTAGATACCAACCTCTCAAAGGGCACCTGCCCTTAGATAGAGAATTGGTAGCTTTGGTTACAGTCTAATAGCAAGGTCCAAATGTTCTAATCCCAAATACAGCCAATGAGTTTTGAAGGTAGGGACTGCTTAAAGTAGTTGAACTGTATAAATCTTTTTATTATCTGCTAACAGCTTCTGTTTTATATCTTTGCAGCCCTATAGCCTTCTACATACTTAAAATATTACAAAATCAAAATAGGACAACCCTATCATTATTTTCATTTGATGAGTATCTCAGCTATAGATACTACTAGGCCTACTGAGAAAAAAATGATTAAATTATTACAAATTAGGATTGGGATCCCAATGGTCCATTTTGGGATTTTTCAAATCCACAACAATTGTGATAATAAGATTTATAATCCTAGGATTTAGGCCTTGTCTTATAATTCTAGGAATGACTAGGATCCTAAGATTGTATTCTATAATCCACACTATATGCACCAAATTACAAATAGACCAGGGACTAAAGTGAGACTAGAACCAATTGATCAACAAAGCTATAGTAGCAGGCAAACTGGCTATGTGATAGGTCAGTTGGGAACAAGGCAAGGAATAATTATTTAGTCAATTATATATAAATTGTATAGTAAGACCTATCAATACAACAATAGAGAGCTATTCTATAGAATATTTTGGTAAGTTATTTTTTCATTGTTTAAATGATTTTTTGGCTTCTAGCATTTGACCATTAGAATCCAAAGAATCCAAAAAGCTTCTAACAAACGTTAAGGCATTAGAACATAGCAATGATATTGTTCTATAGCAACTATCTAGTCTAATAATATTAGTCATGGCTATTTGTTGGCCTAACCCATTGGTTTATATGCACCTTACTAAGAAGCTTATATTTTGTTACTTTAAAAGCTAAATTTTGCCACTGGGTATAAGTTACATAGTCTTGACCATTGAAATAGCATGGAATTTAAATAAGTATAAGCAAGCTATCTGCATTAGATGACTTTTATGATCATAATTCATAGGTTACCATAGACAATTGCATGCCATATATAACTTATAAGTACTAAGTTATTGTGCCTCAATGTGTTAATGACATATATGTTAAATTTAAAAGCAGCAATTGAATATATGTAGTACATTATACAATTTTAGATTGTTTAGTATGTTGCAGAATTAAACAATAGCCAAAACCAATAGCAATTTCTTTTAAACATATAATTACATATTGCTTAGAGCAACAAAGTTGTTCAAATGCATTAATTTTTACGAGTATTTAGTAGGCATTTTTGACTTCCAAAATGCTAAAAATTACCTAAACAATGAAAAAAGTTTTTTTGACACAATGTTTTTCTTTCTAGAAAATTTGCCCTATGCTATGTGATGGCAAGTCATGGGAGCCTTACTGAAGTCTCTGTTTAAGTCATGTGGTTTGGCTTAATAAATGTTAATTGTTGCAATTAGAGTTATAGCCCAGGCAAGGTATAAAAATTCCTATGTTATATGATACAATAGTATTGTTAATGTCATGTTAAAGATATTTCTTACATTTCATAGCAACAGAACTTGCAAGTTGTTAATCATTGTCAACCATTAGATTCTAGAAGCTATGTTCTGTCTGACCTTAATTCTAAACAAAACAATTTCCACAGCATTGCCATGCCTCCTGCACTGAAGCAACTGGCTGGCCAAATTGGCGAGCTGACCTCTAAGCATCACGTGACCATATTCAGCAAAACCACCTGTCCATTTTGCCGCCGAGTGAAGTCTCTATTCGATTCGCTGCATGCCAGCTATCACTGCGTCGAACTGGACCAGATTGACAATGGCAAGGAGTTCCAGGACGCCCTGGAGTCCATGACTGGACAGCGGACGGTGCCGAATGTGTTCATCGGCGGCAAGCATATTGGTGGCAACGACAACTGTCAGGAGTTGTTCAGTCAGCGCAAGCTGATTGGCCTGCTGCGAACTCACGGTTATCAGTACGATCTCATTGTGGTTGGCGGCGGCAGCGGCGGTCTGGCTGCTGCTAAAGAGGCTGCGCAGCTGGGGGCCAAGGTGGCCTGCTTCGATTTTGTCACGCCTACGCCTACTGGTAAGCTGGAGGTTGAACTCGTTGGCTCAGTCATGCCTCATTCCTGTGCACAGGCACACGCTCACACAGCCTACAGGGTGTACAACTGTGCATCAGTCCTGAATTACCCTTTGTCATGGTCTTAAAGGAATTGCCCCCTCTCACCCTAGTTATCAGGGATCGCCCCAGTCATTAAGAATCGCCCCCAGTCATTAGGAATCGCCCCCAGTCATTAAGAATCGCCCCCAGTCATTAAGAATCGCCCCCAGTCATTGAGAATCGCCCCCACTCATTAGGAATCCCCCCAGTCATTAAGAATCGCCCCCAGTCATTAAGAATCGCCCCCAGTCATTAAGAATCGCCCCCAGTCATTAGGAATCGCCCCCAGTCATTAAGAATCGCCCCCAGTCATTAAGAATCGCCCCCAGTCATTGAGAATCGCCCCCACTCATTAGGAATCCCCCCAGTCATTGAGATTCGCCCCCAGTCATTAGAAATCGCCCTCAGTCATTAAGAATCGCCCTCAGTCATTAAGAATCGCCCTCAGTCATTAAGAATCGCCCCCAGTCATTGAGAATCGCCCCCACTCATTAGGAATCCCCCCAGTCATTGAGATTCGCCCCCAGTCATTAGAAATCGCCCTCAGTCATTAAGAATCGCCCTCAGTCATTAAGAATCGCCCTCAGTCATTAAGAATCGCCCCCAGTCATTAGGAATCGCCCCCAGTCGTTAGAAATCGCCCCCAGTCATTAGAAATCGCCCTCAGTCATTAAGAATCGCCCTCAGTCATTAGGAATCGCCCCCAGTCATTAGGAATCGCCCTCAGTCATTAAGAATCGCCCTGTACTGATTAAGAATCGCCCACTCTGATTATCATATACTTGACACTGAACCGCAGGCACCAGGTGGGGCCTGGGCGGCACCTGCGTGAACGTGGGCTGCATCCCCAAGAAGCTGATGCACCAGGCCGCCTGTCTGCGCGAGTCAATCGCCGACGCGGCCTCCTACGGCTGGGAGGGCATCGGAGCGGCCGACTCGATCACGGCGAACTGGGCCACCCTGAGGTCGGCAGTGCAGGACCACATCGGCTCCCTGAACTGGGGCTACCGAGTGCAGTTGCGCACCAACAAGGTGGAGTACCAGAACCGCTGGGCCTGCATCGTTGGCCCCAATCAGGTGATTGGTCGTGATCGTGGCGGCAAAGAGACTGAGTACACTGCTCAGAAAATTCTGGTTGCTGTTGGCGAGCGGCCAAATTATCCGGCTGGGGTGCCGGGTGCTCAGGAGCTCGGCATCACTAGCGACGATCTGTTCTCGTTAGACAAACCGCCTGGAGAGACTGTGGTTGTTGGCGCTTCCTATGTGGCTCTGGAGTGCGCTGGGTTCCTGGCCGCGATGGGGTTTAAGGTGAGATTTGCATTTGGCTGTTTATTAGTGACACAAATTGGGATTAGTGAGAGTGGGTACCTGTTAGATATTGGATTAGTGAGAGTCGGGTCTGTTAGATATTGGATTACTGAAAGTCGGGTCTGTTAGATATTGGATTAGTGAGAGTGGGTACCTGTTAGATATTTGATTAGTGAGAGTGGGTACCTGTTAGATATTGGATTAGTGAGAGTCGGGTCTGTTAGATATTGGATTAGTGAGAGTCGGGTCTGCTAGATATTGGATTAGTGAGAGTCGGTACCTGTTAGATATTGGATTAGTGAGAGTCCGTACCTGTTAGATATTGGATTAGTGAGAATTGCCCTGTTAAATATTGAATTAGAGAGAATTGCCCTGTTAGATATTGAATTAGAGAGAATTGCCCTGTTATATATTGGATTAGTGAGAATACCCCTGTTAGATATTGGATTAGTGAGAATACCCCTGTTAGATATTGTATTAGTGAGAATTGCCCTGTTAGATATTAGATTAGTGAGAATTGCCCTGTTAGATATTGAACTAGTGAAAATTGCCCTGTTACATATTGGACTAGTGAGAAAAGCCCTGTTAGATATTTGATTAGTGAGAATACCCCTGTTAGATATTGGATTAGTGAGAATTGCCCTGTTAGATATTGAATTAGTGAAAATTGCCCTGTTATATATTGGACTAGTGAGAATAGCCCTGTTAGGTATTTGATTAGTGAGAATACCCCTGTTAGATATTGAATTAGTGAAAATTGCCCTGTTAGATATTGAATTAGAGAGAATTGCCCTGTTAGATATTGACTTGGTGAAAATTGCCCTGTTATATATTGGACTAGTGAGAATAGCCCTGTTAGATATTTGATTAGTGAGAATACCCCTGTTAGATATTGGATTAGTGAGAATTGCCCTGTTTGATATTGGATTAGTGAGAGTCGGGTCTGTTAGATATTGGATTAGTGAGATCCCCTGTTAGATATTGAATTAGTGAGAATACCCGTGTTAGATATTTGATTAGTGAGAATACCCCTGTTAGATATTGGATTAGTGAGAATACTCCTGTTAGATATTGGATTAGTGAGAATACCCCTGTTTGATATTGGATTAGTGAGAATAACCCTGTTTGATATTGGATTAGTGAGAATACCCCTGGTTGATATTGGATTAGTGAGAATACCCCTGTTTGTTATTGGATTAGGGAGAATACCCCTGTTAGATATTGGATTAGTGAGAATTGCCCTGTTAGATATTGGATTAGTGAGAATTGCCCTGTTAGATATTTGATTAGTGAGAATACCCCTGTTAGATATTGGATTAGTGAGAATACTCCTGTTAGATATTGGATTAGTGAGAATACTCCTGTTAGATATTGGATTAGTGAGAATACTCCTGTTAGATATTGGATTAGTGAGAATACCCCTGTTTGATATTGGATTAGTGAGAATACCCCTGTTTGATATTGGATTAGTGAGAATACCCCTGGTTGATATTGGATTAGTGAGAATACCCCTGGTTGATATTGGATTAGTGAGAATACCCCTGTTAGATATTGGATTAGTGAGAATACCCCTGTTTGTTATTGGATTAGGGAGAATACCCCTGTTAGATATTGGATTAGTGAGAATTGCCCTGTTAGATATTGGATTAGTGAGAATTGCCCTGTTAGATATTGGATTAGTGAGAATACCCCTGTTAGATATTGGATTAGTGAGAATATCCCTGTTAGATATTGGATTAGTGAGAATACCCCTGTTAGATATTGGATTAGTGAGAATACCCCTGTTAGATATTGGATTAGTGAGAATACCCCTGTTAGATATTGAATTAGTGAGAATACCCCTGTTTGATATTGGATTAGTGAGAATACCCCTGTTTGATATTGGATTAGTGAGAATATCCCTGTTAGATATTGGATTAGTGAGAATACCCGTGTTAGATATTGGATTAGTGAGAATTGCCCTGTTAGATATTGGATTAGTGAGAATACCCCTGTTAGATATTGGATTAGTGAGAATTGCCCTGTTAGATATTGGATTAGTGAGAATACCCCTGTTAGATATTGGATTTGGGAGAATACCCCTGTTAGATATTGGATTTGGGAGAACCTGAACCATTAATAGCAAGGCAGGCGTCTTCAAAAGAAGAGCAAAGCAATTAGGCATGTTAAATGAAGAATATTAAAACAAATTTATGAGTTACTGAGGCATGCTTCCTGTTTATAAAATTGTGAAAGCAAATCATGTATTAAATTACAATGTTCGAGTTTTATTTCCGTTTAAATGAATCAATTCTTTTGGTAATTTTTAACTTGAGCTGCAGTTTAAGCTGGAGCGTGCAGTGAAACAATCATTCATCCTGCCTTGCACTTGTAAATGGTTAACATGCGGGTTTAATTCTAACCTTTGGGAGAATTGGACCTCAAATATAACATTCGTAAGAGAAAATATTGCCTCAAGCCGTAGTCTGTCACATTGTCTACCGCCAAGCCTGAACACCCTGCCATATTATCTGTCATTTTATCTATGAATAATCTGCCATTTCATCTGGCACCAAGCCTGAACAATCTGCCATTTCATCTGGCACATACATGCGCAACAGTCGGCCGAGTCGGCCGACCGATTTGGCGGCCAATCAAGGAAGTCGCAAAAATGCTCACCCGAAAAATACCAAAGTAGTAGTACTAAGTAGCTGACGAGGCATTTTGCCTTAATGAGACAGTCATAGTTACTTCTGCCGTTTACCCAAAGTTGCGTTAATTTTGCGTTTGGGTTTTTTACATGTAAGTCGCATTTTTGGCCAAAAACTACGTCGCATTTTTGTTAAAACTAAGTCGCATGGCCGACCGAATTTTGAAGGTTGTGCATGTATGATCTGGCACCAAGCCTGAACAATCTGCCATTTCATCTAGCACCAAGCCTGAACAATCTGCCATTTCATCTAGCACCAAGCCTGAACAATCTACCATTTTATCTAACACCAAGCGTGAGCATTCTGAAATTTCATCTAGCACCAAGCCTGAACAATCTGCCATTTCATCTGGCACCAAGCCTGAACAATCTGCCATTTCATCTGGCACCAAGCCTGAACAATCTGCCATTTCATCTAGCACCAAGCCTGAACAATCTGCCATTTCATCTAGCACCAAGCCTGAACAATCTACCAATTCATCTGGCACCAAGCCTGAACAATCTGACATTTCATCTAGCACCAAGCCTGAACAATCTGCCATTTCATCTAGTACTAGTCCTGAACAATCTACCATTTCATCTAGTACTAGACCTGAGCAATCTGCCATTTTATCTGGTACTAGTCCTGAACAATCTACCATTTCATCTAGTACTAGACCTGAGCAATCTGCCATTTTATCTGGCACTAGACCTGAACAATCTACCATTTCATCTAGCACTAGACCTGAGCAATCTGCCATTTCATCTAGCACCAAGCCTGAACAATCTGCCATTTCATCTAGTACTAGTCCTGAACAATCTACCATTTCATCTAGTACTAGACCTGAGCAATCTGCCATTTCATCTAGCACTAGACCTGAGCAATCTGCCATTTCATCTAGCACCAAGCCTGAACAATCTGCCATTTCATCTAGTACTAGTCCTGAACAATCTACCATTTCATCTAGTACTAGTCCTGAACAATCTACCATTTCATCTAGTACTAGACCTGAGCAATCTGCCATTTCATCTAGTACTAGACCTGAGCAATCTGCCATTTTATCTGGCACTAGACCTGAACAATCTACCATTTCATCTAGCACTAGACCTGAGCAATCTGCCATTTCATCTAGCACCAAGCCTGAACAATCTGCCATTTCATCTAGTACTAGTCCTGAACAATCTACCATTTCATCTAGTACTAGACCTGAGCAATCTGCCATTTCATCTAGCACTAGACCTGAGCAATCTGCCATTTCATCTAGCACCAAGCCTGAACAATCTGCCATTTCATCTAGTACTAGTCCTGAACAATCTACCATTTCATCTAGTACTAGACCTGAGCAATCTGCCATTTTATCTGGTACTAGACCTGAGCAATCTGCCATTTTATCTGGCACTAGACCTGAACAATCTACCATTTCATCTAGCACTAGACCTGAGCAATCTGCCATTTCATCTAGCACCAAGCCTGAACAATCTGCCATTTCATCTAGTACTAGTCCTGAACAATCTACCATTTCATCTAGTACTAGACCTGAGCAATCTGCCATTTCATCTAGCACTAGACCTGAGCAATCTGCCATTTCATCTAGCACCAAGCCTGAACAATCTGCCATTTCATCTAGTACTAGTCCTGAACAATCTACCATTTCATCTAGTACTAGACCTGAGCAATCTGCCATTTCATCTAGTACTAGTCCTGAACAATCTACCATTTCATCTAGTACTAGACCTGAGCAATCTGCCATTTCATCTAGTACTAGACCTGAGCAATCTGCCATTTTATCTGGCACTAGACCTGAACAATCTACCATTTCATCTAGCACTAGACCTGAGCAATCTGCCATTTCATCTAGCACCAAGCCTGAACAATCTGACATTTCATCTAGTACTAGTCCTGAACAATCTACCATTTCATCTAGTACTAGACCTGAGCAATCTGCCATTTTATCTGGTACTAGACCTGAGCAATCTGCCATTTCATCTAGCACTAGACCTGAGCAATCTGCCATTTCATCTAGTACTAGTCCTGAACAATCTGCCATTTCATCTAGCACTAGTCCTGAACAATCTACCATTTCATCTAGTACTAGACCTGAGCAATCTGCCATTTTATCTGGTACTAGACCTGAGCAATCTGCCATTTCATCTAGCACTAGACCTGAGCAATCTGCCATTTCATCTAGCACTAGACCTGAGCAATCTGCCATTTCATCTAGTACTAGACCTGAGCAATCTGCCATTTCATCTAGCACTAGACCTGAGCAATCTGCCATTTCATCTAGCACCAAGCCTGAACAATCTGCCATTTCATCTAGTACTAGACCTGAGCAATCTGCCATTTCATCTAGCACTAGACCTGAGCAATCTGCCATTTCATCTAGCACTAGACCTGAGCAATCTGCCATTTCATCTAGCACCAAGCCTGAACAATCTGCCATTTCATCTAGTACTAGTCCTGAACAATCTACCATTTCATCTAGTACTAGACCTGAGCAATCTGCCATTTCATCTAGCACTAGACCTGAGCAATCTGCCATTTCATCTAGCACTAGACCTGAGCAATCTGCCATTTCATCTAGCACTAGACCTGAGCAATCTGCCATTTCATCTAGCACCAAGCCTGAACAATCTGCCATTTCATCTAGTACTAGTCCTGAGCAATCTGCCATTTCATCTAGCACCAAGCCTGAACAATCTGCCATTTCATCTAGTACTAGTCCTGAGCAATCTGCCATTTCATCTAGCACCAAGCATGAACAATCTGCCATTTCATCTAGTACTAGTCCTGAGCAATCTACCATTTCATCTAGTACTAGACCTGAGCAATCTGCCATTTCATCTAGTACTAGACCTGAGCAATCTGCCATTTTATCTGGTACTAGACCTGAGCAATCTGCCATTTTATCTGGTACTAGACCTGAGCAATCTGCCATTTCATCTAGTACTAGACCTGAGCAATCTACCATTTCATCTAGTACTAGACCTGAGCAATCTGCCATTTCATCTAGTACTAGACCTGAGCAATCTGCCATTTTATCTGGTACTAGACCTGAGCAATCTGCCATTTCATCTAGTACTAGACCTGAGCAATCTGCCATTTTATCTGGTACTAGGCCTGAACAATCTGCCATTTAATCTAGCACCAAGCATGAACAATCTGCCATTTAATCTAGCACCAAGCATGAACAATCTGCCTCATTCCACCCCACCGCAGGTGCATGTCGTAGTCCGCAGCATCCTTCTGCGCGGATTCGACCAGGAGATGGCGGATCTGATTGGCGCCTACATGAGCGAGCACTCCGGCGTGAAGTTCATCCGTCCCGCTGTGCCGGTGTCCCTCGAGCGCGACTCCAGCAGCGGCCGGATCAACTTCAAGGTGTCGGTGACGCCAGCCGATGGCGGCAAACCCAGCCAGCAGGTTGTCCAGTGCGACACGGTGCTCTTCGCTATCGGTCGCGCTCCGGTGTTCTCGCAGCTGGGCTTGGAGTCCGCCGGGGTGTCGCTGAGCAAAGCTGGTCGTATTGTTGTCAACGATGCCGACAGGACCACCTGCGAGTCCATCTACGCCATCGGCGACGCAGCTGAAGGCCGTCCGCAGCTCACGCCGGCGGCTATTCAGGTTGGCGGGAATGCTTGAGATAATGAGATAAATAAATGTGTTGTGATAGATTATAATCTACTGAGATTGATAGCAAGTTTAAGGATTAGATTTCATGTGAGTTTATGGGATATATTAGAAGATTATGGGATAGACTAGGAGTTTATGGGATAGACTGGGAGTTTATGGATAGACTGGGAGTTTATGGGATAGACTGGGAGTTTATGGGATGGACTGGGAGTTTATGGGATGGACTGGGAGTTTATGAGATAGACTGGGAGTTTATGGGATAGACTGGGAGTTTGTGGGATAGACTGAGAGTTTATGGGATAGACTAGGAGTTTATGGGATGGACTGTGAGTTTATGAGATAGACTGGGAGTTTATGGGATAGACTGGGAGTTTATGGGATAGACTGGGAGTTTATGGGATAGACTGGGAGTTTATGGGATAGACTGGGAGTTTATGGGATAGACTAGGATTTTATGGGATAAACTGGGAGTTTATAGGATAGACTAGGAGTTTATGGGATAGACTGGGAGTTTATGGGATGGACTGGGAGTTTATGGGATAGACTGGGAGTTTATGGGATAGACTGGGAGTTTATGGGATAGACTAGGATTTTATGGGATAAACTGGGAGTTTATAGGATAGACTAGGAGTTTATGGGATAGACTGGGAGTTTATGGGATGGACTGGGAGTTTATGGGATAGACTGGGAGTTTATGGGATAGACTGGGAGTTTATGGGATAGACTGGGAGTTTATGGGATAGACTAGGATTTTATGGGATAAACTGGGAGTTTATAGGATAGACTAGGAGTTTATGGGATAGACTGGGAGTTTATGGGATGGACTGGGAGTTTATGGGATAAGTAGAGAGATGACAGGGGGACAGTGAGAGTCAGATGCGGAGTCAGCGAGGACTCAAAGGCAGTCCAGTGCAGCAGCAGAAATCCCATGCCGTTCTGCAGGCTGGCCGCATGCTGGCCCGCCGTCTCTATGGCGGATCAGCTGAGAACTGCGACTACGCCGGGGTGCCCACCACCGTGTTCACCCCGCTGGAGTACTCCTGCTGCGGCCTGAGCGAGGACGCCGCCATGGAGAAGTTCGGCAAAGACGGCGTCATTGTTTATCACAAGAATTTCAATCCGCTGGAGTGGACTGTGCCGCACAGGCCCGAGAATGCCTGCTACATGAAGCTGGTGTGCGCCAAGGCCCCGGGGCAGGAGGGTCGCGAGCCGATTCTTGGCATGCACTACCTGGGCCCTAATGCCGGCGAAGTGATGCAGGGCTTCGCTCTTGGACTCAAGAAGGGTGAGGCACTGAGCTTTGTTCTGCAAGTTCGTTTATAGTGTGTTTTGGCCTCTGGTGTGTCTTAAAGGGGTGTCCTTCGGCCTCTTCTGGTGTGTCTTCAAGGGGTGTCTTTCGGCCTTTTCTGGTATGTCTTTAAGGGGGTCTCTTATGGCCTCTTCTGGTGTGTCTTTAAGGGGTGTCTTTTGGCCTCTTCTGGTGTGTCTTTAAGGGGTGTCTTTTGGCCTCTTCTAGTGTGTCTTTAAGGGGGTGTCTTTTGGCCTCTTCTAGTGTGTCTTTAAGGGGTGTCTTTTGGCCTCTTTGTGTCTTTAAAGGGGTGTCTTATGGCCTATTCTGGTGTGTCTTTAAAGGGTGTTCTTTGGCTTCTTCTGGAGTGTCTTCAAGGAGTGTCTTTTGGCCTCTTTGTGTCTTTAAAGGGGTGTCATGGCCTCTTCTGGTGTGTCTTTTAGAGGTGTCTTTTAGCCTCTTTAGTGTGTCTTTAAAGGGTGTCTTTTGGCCTCTTTGTGTCTTTAAAGGGGTGTCTTATGGCCTCTTCTGGTGTGTCTTTAAGGGGTGTCTTTTGGCCTCTTCTGGTGTGTCTTTAAGGGGTGTCTTTTGGCCTCTTCTAGTGTGTCTTTAAGGGGTGTCTTTTGGCCTCTTCTAGTGTGTCTTTAAGGGGTGTCTTTTGGCCTCTTTGTGTCTTTAAAGGGGTGTCTTATGGCCTATTCTGGTGTGTCTTTAAAGGGTGTTCTTTGGCTTCTTCTGGAGTGTCTTCAAGGAGTGTCTTTTGGCCTCTTTGTGTCTTTAAAGGGGTGTCATGGCCTCTTCTGGTGTGTCTTTTAGAGGTGTCTTTTAGCCTCTTTAGTGTGTCTTTAAAGGGTGTCTTTTGGCCTCTTTGTGTCTTTAAAGGGGTGTCTTATGGCCTTTTCTGGTGTGTCTTCCAGGGGTGTCTTTCGGCCTTTTCTGGTATGTCTTTAAGGGGGTCTCTTATGGCCTCTTCTGGTGTGTCTTTAAGGGGTGTCTTTTGGCCTCTTCTAGTGTGTCTTTAAGGGGGGTGTCTTTTGGCCTCTTCTAGTGTGTCTTTAAGGGGTGTCTTTTGGCCTCTTTGTGTCTTTAAAGGGGTGTCTTATGGCCTATTCTGGAGTGTCTTCAAGGAGTGTCTTTTGGCCTCTTTGTGTCTTTAAAGGGGTGTCTTATGGCCTCTTCTGGTGTGTCTTTTAGAGGTGTCTTTTAGCCTCTTTAGTGTGTCTTTAAAGGCGTCTTTTTGTCTTTGTGTCCTAAAGGGTGTCTTAGTCCCTCTGTGTTTAAGGGGCTGCCTTCTGATTTTTTTGGTGTATTGTTTGCTGGTAAAGTCAGTAAGCTTTCTCAGTCACAAGATTCATTACAGTTACAAGTTACATGCCTGTGAAATATCAAACCAAAACTTGCCCGCCATGGATTACACCAGCTACAAATTCAGCTTTGAAGTTGTCTCAGTTATCTGACCCGACCTTTAACCTGCAATCAGGCCCGCCTATGCTGATAATAATCATAAATTCTATGAATTCATAGGGTGCGTAGTTGTGGAGATAACTATGCAACTGTTGAGCACTTTACTGTAACTCAGTCACTATCTATTTCTCAAGGGTTTTGTGTCGTCAGTAAGACGATTCTTGAACGTTCAAACGTGTTTGAGCCGAGTATTATTATGTTTATAGAAGAATTATTAATCAAATTTGTACAGTATAGATACAGATTGTACAGATTGTACAGTATCGTCGCGCTTGTTCTCAGGAGTGAGCGAAATTGGCAGAATTGCCTCAACATTAAATGCTACTTGTAGCAATCAGGTCAGTAAAAGAAAAGCTTTGCAAGCACATCAAACCCGACTTTCTCCCATCCAGGCGCCACCAAGTGGGACCTCGACAACACCATCGGCATTCACCCGACCAACGCCGAGTGGTTCACCGGCCTGGATGTGGTCAAAGGCAGCGGAGTGTCCGCCGCCGCAACAGGTTGCTGAGGTTAGCTTGGAACAGGCGGCATTTTTGCACTGGCGCTGCTCGCAAATTAACTGCTCAAATCTGCTTTGAGCTGCTTGTTTGTTGAGTAGCGCCTTGCGCCTGTTCCAAGTTTTCTAATGACTCTGTCCTCCACCTCTCTGTCTCCAAGATCCTTGTTTCCTGTAGAGTCACCCAGTATGCCTTGATTGTTGATTAATTTTTATCATTCCCTCCTAAAGAATTAGTCTTTAAAAATAACGGTGGCCGGGTGATCAGAATAAATGGGACTAAATCTGAATTGAGAATATCCCAAATTTGGAGAGCAACTCTTGACCATCGTTGAGTCATCTGTTGTGTTTCTTTCACAAAAAGGCCTGTTTTTTACACATAGATGCAAACTTTTCCCATGTTATTCGATCACCCATTCCACGTCAGCAAAATAATTGACTGTCATTATATTTGGTTCTTCAGTTTCGGTACATGAGATGACCTATATATTATTCCGCATGGGGATTTAAACATCGCTCAGTTCAGTGAATCAGTGATTTATATATTTTGTATTTTATATGCGCCTACATGGATAGCTCACTATGCTCCCGGTTATTAACAAACCTGCCTTCTCCCTCTCACTCCTATCCCCTGCTCTCACCTGAGCATCCTCGAGCTCATGACCGATCGGCCGATAAAAAGTGTCTTCACACTGGGGCTTCGATCGCGACAAACTGCTCATTCGAGGATCGTACCCGCCACCCTGAATTATCTTATCCTAGCGCCTTTGTGAAAGTCAAAGACAACACGGTTAATATTTGCTATAATAATCTAACTATTCTTTGGGCAAAAATATTTTATTAAAAAATGATCGATTACTTGGTCCTTTGTTTTTTTGTTTTTTTAATCGAATTTTGATGACGTAATTATAAAAGATTCATGGGGGAATCGGATGTGTCTAAAAGCTGAGATAGATGGCTTTAGTGACTGTAGAAGGCCAAAAACTACATGTAGTTTATTATTATTTTCTTTTCTTGACTCTTCATCAGGGGGGGGGGCAGATTGCAAGTTTAGCGCACTATTAAATCAATACGTTTGAAATCATGGATTTCGGCTCGCTTTAAACACTAGGCTGAGCAAAGATGGCCTGGGTTCAGCCACTCTGCTGGAGCTACAAGTTACGGCTCCATATTCTTGCTTCTTACAAGAAAATTTAACGGAAATTGATGCGTGACTTCGCTCGCAGTCTTCGTCTTTCTGTCAATCAAAGCACGTGAGAGAAGTTATTCTCAGGAAGCTGGGAGGGAAGCTGATTCTACAGGCTTTCCTTCATCGCAGCTTTTCGACAGAGGCGGGCATTGTTTGCCCAGACAAAAAAACAATATTTTCTCTTCCTGTGGCTGAACCAAGGAAGCAGCACTTCCTCTGGCATAGAGTCCGAGAGACGCTGTGAGGTTTCTTTTGCTTCTAGCAACTTTTCTTGACTCATTCGTTTCGATCTGGTAGCGATTCATGTAGCAAACAGGCTCCG
The DNA here is from genome assembly GCA_002269645.1 of Macrostomum lignano. NCBI lineage: Eukaryota > Metazoa > Platyhelminthes > Macrostomidae > Macrostomum > Macrostomum lignano. Next base: position 252,104 of record NIVC01000462.1, read on the forward strand.
TTAGATTTATGCTGCAGATTTTTGCCTTCTTTTAATAAGACTTCTCTGTCTTATTAAAATTCGGCATTAACGATGGCTTTGTGTATTTTACTTCTTAGACTGCGTTCAGTTGGTTTTTTTGCTAAAAATGTTTTCAAGTATTTTCAGTGTCACTCCTGACTTCCGGTATGCCGTTGCTATGCTGTTGTTATGCCGCTAGTCGCGCTGGTAGAGAGTCCAGTCGGGTCCGGTCAGGCTGGCTGGCGGGTAGGCGAACGCCAGCAGGTGGCAGGCGAGCAGCCGCTGGGAGAAAACAGCGGCCTGACAGTCGGCTCTGGCGCTGCACCGGAGCAGGCAGTCAGCGTCAGTCTGGGCAGCGGTCGGCCAGGACGAGGTCCTGGAGCTGTCGGTCTTGATGATGAGGCTGTTGCTTTTTACCACCGTGTAAAGGTTTTCTGAAAAAAAGTTAAAATTTGCATGTACGCTTGTCGCTTGATGAAGGTTATTGCCAAAAGTACACAGAACTGTTTTGTGTACTTTTCCAATATATCGAAAGCCGCTTACTGAAGTTTGTGTAGCTCAGATAGAACACCGAGTTGCGATTTGGGCCACCGCACGTCTGCAGCGGGTTTCCTGTGCACTCTCTCTTGCAGTCGCCCTCGTTTCCTTTGCCCTGCGATCCATACGAGTTTCCACAGAAGCACTGCAAACCAACCTGCACGCCGAAGTACGAGAATCCGCCCAGAGAGCAGGCGCTGCTGCACAGCTCGAGACTCATGCTGGTGCTGTAAATCACTGGGTCAGTAGAGTGAACTTTGAACGGACCCAGCTGGGTGACTCCACTTAGCGCGGTCAAGTCTCTAGCATGATCGGTGTAATCTACATAGCATCCAACATAGGTGTGATTGACCATCTTGCAGATCACGCAGGTCAGTAGTGCACAGAAAAATACAGTCAGCTGCAAAACTTGCGGCATGTTACTTTCAAGTTTATAGTTGATCACTGTATTTTCAGAAACTGCTCAAAGCCCTAAGGATCAGTTTTAAAACGGCTTTTATGGCTACTTAGTGGAGTGGTTTTGGCCAGCCGCAGCGGCATTGGATAATCTAGAAGGCACCAATCAGCTTACAGAAAAGCAGCGTGCTTTACATTTGTACATTTCGCAAGGGATGAGTTCTGGAAATGTCAGTTCATTAATCCGGTCTGTTAATTCTTGCTGATTTTCGATCAAGCACACAACTCATAAAAGCATCTACATGTATCAGCTATCAAAAGATGAACATTGGATCCATCTCTTCTATCATAAAGCAATAACTAATAATCTTCGTAATGTACATGTACTCGTATTTTTTCAGTAGCTAAAACCAGCCTCCTAAAATGTTTCAAGAAATATATACAGTTTCCTGTCTTACTTGAGTAGTCCTTGAGCACGCATGCTTCCCGGAGATTTTGTTTGGCTTGCTTTGAATTCGTTTGGGAGCTGAGCGGCTTTTTATTTCATGCATCGGGCCGGGTCCCTTGGCCAATAGACTAAGCACAGATGACATTGCAGGCTTTTGACATAGACCAAATCGGGAGTACGACGTTTGCTTGCGGGAAGTTTGCTTGCCGAACTTTGCTTGCCGAATTTTGCTTGCCGAACTTTGCTTGCCGAACTTTGCTTGCCGAATTTTGCTTGCCGAATTTTGCTTGCAGGAAATTTTCTTGCCGAACTTTGCTTGCAGGAATTTTGCTTGCGGAATTTTGCTTGCCGAATTTTGCTTGCAGGAAATTTTCTTGCTGTACATAAGCTTGCCGAACTTTGCTTGCAGGAAATTTGCTTGCGGAATTTTGCTTGCTGAAGTTTGCTCGCCGAACTTTGCTTGCAGGAAATTTTCTTGCGACGTTTGCCACCCAAAGTTTTGCGGGACCTTAAAGAAACCTATTTTTGAGCTCTTGTGTTTCTAATTTTCATTTTCTAAGATTCGTGGAAGCATTCTATATACTACATTCTTAGAATGAAACTCTATAAGCCTAGTTTGAAAGCTTAGTGTCAAGTCAGTTTACGTCGACCCTGATAAGAATCCACTTGCAAAGCATCTGTAGTAAGTAATAATTGACTGACCAATTTTACAAGCAATCAAAACAAGCAAGCAAACAAGAAAATAATTCTGCAAGTTAAAACCTTGCGATTGTGTGATTACAAATTTCTAGAAAGCAGACATCAAAATTTCGCAAGCAGACTTCGGCAAGCAAAATTCCTGCAAGCAAAGCTCGGCAAGCAAACTTCGGCAGGCAAAGTTCCTGCAAGCAAATTTCCTGCAAGCAAAGTTCGGCGAGCAAACTTCAGCAAGCAAAATTCCGCAAGCAAAGTTCGGCAAGCAAAGTTCGGCAAGCAAAATTCGGCAAGCAAAGTTCGGCAAGCAAAATTCGGCAAGCAAATTTCCTGCAAGCAAAGTTCGGCAAGCAAAATTCGGCAAGCAAAGTTCGGCAAGCAAAGTTCGGCAAGCAAAGCTCGGCAAGCAAACTTCGGCAGGCAAAATTCCGCAAGCAAAGTTCGGCAAGCAGACTTCGGCAAGCAAAATTCTGCAAGCAAAATTCGGCAAGCAGACTTCGGCAAGCAAATTTCCGCAAGCAAATTTCATAGACCCGACCAAATCTGAGGGAAAGGCAGATATCTGAGAAATTATCGAGTTTTATATTCTCGATGCGAATCGAGATCTGTGGCTTATCGATTTAGGTCACGATTACTTTCGATTAACAATGCTTGTTTTTCGAGAACTTAATGACGAAAGTGCAGTTCTTCGTTCTCTCTTCGTTTCTTACACGTTATTTTGTTCCAACAGAAATTCCAAAGTACTATATACTCGTATATTGATATATATTGACAATAATTTATTGGCCCGGTCAAGTAAATTTCTTTCGCATCAAATAAATGGTATATATTTAATGTTTACTCTTTACTTCTTAAAATATTTTAAATTCCCCATTTATTTTGTTGTCTAGCGGGCAAAAGCAAGAGGTGTCTCGTTTATTGACCGAGGCGAAGCCGAGGTCAATGATCGAGACACCGAGTGCTTTTGGCCCTAGACAGCTAAATGAGTGGGGAATATGATATGTATCCCCCGTTCGTTGTCTATGGTTGTTGTCTCGAATTTATCAGCCCGCGGGGCAGCGGGAAATAAATGATTTATTCACCTAGGGAAATAAATGAAAACATGCGTCACATAGACACTCGCCCGGGGCAAAAGGGGGATACATGCTTTTCTTAGTCTATGACCGCGGGCCTAACTGGGTAATAAGTATATAATCTCCCGTTTATTTATTTATCTGTGGCCGTCTGAACGACTGAGAACTCGTTTCTCGGCCGAGGCCTGAGAAACGAGTTTGAAGTCGTTATGGCCATATACAAATGAATAAACGGGAGAGATAGTATTTTTCCACAACTTGGCTCGGTCTTGTGGAAAAAAAGAACTATAGCTCAACAGTCTATGGTTCTGATCGAAACGGAACAGTCCCGAGTTTGATGCGATAGCGATAGTTTGATGCTGTGTACGCAATTTGCGTAAGACTACAGCTACGCTGCTCGACGAGGCTGGGCTTCAACGGCCTGACATTTGCCGCGTCACAGGCCATTCGAGCTCTGCTCTTGAGCGCTATGTTGGAGTGTCAGTGAAGAAGCAAATCAGCTGCAGTGCTCTGATCAGCCGCTCTGCTGTATAGGTGCTGCAGATGCTTCGACCTCAAGGACTCCGACGGTTGCCACTGCTCGTGATGCTGGAGGCTTGTCAGCAGATTTATCAAAGCAGCAGGTGATGCATAAAAAGGCCCACAAAATTGTCTCCAGTCGTTGATGTAATTTTACAGGTATGAAAATTAGTTTTACTCGATATAAGACAGCCCGAGTGCATGTACATAGTACGAGTCCATGGTATCAGCCCAGGCTTTGTCTCGCAATACCAAATGCTCGTAGCTGGGTGGGGGGGGGCATCATCGTGGCGCCACTGCGACAGCCAGACAGAAACTTTGTCAATTTCTCACTTCCGACCAGAAAACTTTCTCAGGGCTATCTAATCCCAACTCTTTCTCTGACTAGTGCTTATTCTTGTAGCTTGGGACAGTTTGAGAAGGAAGTCTTTTGTCTCTTTGTTTCAGTGCTTTTTTGTGTTTTTCACTCGCTTTCTTTGCATTGCACCCGAGCACAAGGAAAGTTTTCGCTCAGGAAGCCAAAAAAGTTGTTTCTATAGAGAAGTAGCTCCATATTCTTGCTCCTTGTTGTGTGTCTTCGCTTGCAAATCTTGTCTCTATGTGAATCAAGCCACGCGAGAGAAAAGTTATTCTCAGGAAACTGGGAAGCTGAAGCTGTTTCTAATAGAGGCTATAGAAGCGGGCATTGTTTGCAATTTTTCCCTTGCTGCCTGTGGCTCAATCGAAGAAGCAGCACTTCCTCCTCTTGCCACTTCCTCTCGCATAGAGTCAGAGAGACGCTGCGAGGTGTCTTCTGCTGCTAGCAACTTTTCTTGGCTTATTCGTTTCGGTCTGGTAGCGAGTAGCGATTTCAGTGGCAGACAGGCTCTGTTAAAACCGTTAGATTTATGCTGCAGATTTTTGCCAAGACTTCTCTGTCTTATTAGAATTCGGCATTAACGATGGCTTTGTGTATTTTACTTCTTAGACTGCGTTCAATTGGTTTGTTTGCTAAAAATGTTTTCAAGTATTTTCAGTGTCACTCCTGACTTCCGGTATGCCGTTGCTATGCTGTTGTTATGCCGCTAGTCGCGCTGGTAGAGAGTCCAGTCGGGTCCGGTCAGGCTGGCTGGCGGGTAGGCGAACGCCAGCAGGTGGCAGGCGAGCAGCCGCTGGGAGAAAACGGCGGCCTGACAGTCGGCTGTGGCGCTGCACCGGAGCAGGCAGTCCGCATCAGACTGGGCAGCGGCCGGCCAGGACGTCTTGGAGCCGTCGGTCTTGATGAAGAGGCTGTTGTTCTTTACCACCGTGTAAAGGTTTTCTGAAAGAGGCACAGCATGAATCATCTGGTGGTTGAATGCACTGATACTTTAAACTAAGACACTTTGGCTTTAATAAACACTCTTGGCACGTAAATTGCATTTGGAGAATCTTATTTGACTGTTTCAAAAGTATCAGAGTCAGTCGAGACTTAACTACACTCCTACTAAACAAGCAAAACCCACGAGTTCAGTTCACAACAGTGAAAATGCGATCCCAGTACGTCATGCTTACTAAAGTTCGAGTAGTTCAAGGAGTACACAGAGTTTCGGTTGATGCCGCCGCACTTCTGCTGCGGGTTTCCTCTGCATTTTTTCTTGCAGTCGTCGTCTTTGGCGGCGACGCCCTGCGATCCGAATGAGTTGCCGCAGAAGCACTGGGTTTCGGACTGCACGCCGAAGTGCGAGAACCTCCCCAGTGAGCAGATGCTGCTGCACAGCTCAATTGTCATTTCGTCACTGTTAACTAGCGGTGCAGCCGGCTGAACATGAAATTTGCCTAACTGTTTCAGGCCACTTAGTCCTGTCATGTCTCTACTTCCGTTCGTGTTGTCCACGTAGCAGCCCAAGTAGGAATGATTCAGTAGCTTGCAGGCCGCGCTGGTAAGCAGAGCGAAGAGAAAAACTAACTCTGGTGAAACGCCCGCCATGGTGCCTGATGGCTGTCGTTTAAAGACCATCACGCGCGTCAATCCTCTGTTTACACAAATTTATAAGCAATGATGCTCGTCAGTCTCATTTTTATTGGATAAAATACGAGCCTATCAGGGACCGATCAGCTAGGTTGAAAGCTTACTGAAAATTCATTGCGAGTAATGGTGAGAAGATAATCCTTATTTAAGTGAGGAGATCAGAAGGTTGACAAAACTTAGAAGTTTTTTTATGACCTGCGGTGCAGGTCACCCGTTCGATATTGAGATAGATGACTTGTTTCAATTCGTCAGGAAGAGGTTTTAAGGCTGAATCGCGAAGACAAAGTGTGGTGCAATGTACATGTAGATAATATAGAGTCCTTTGTATTAAAAATTTCAAGATTGATTTTTAATTTAGATGGACTTGCCGGATTTGGTAATTAGGTGAATTTTGCACTGCAACCGCTTTTGAAACCATTAATGGCACTGTTTCAAGTTCTCAGAGGGTGTACACCGGACCTGGATTTCTAACCTGCCCCACAATCAGAACACAATTTCCTTTTTAAACTACTATAGGTAATATGTCTATGAATTCTAGTGATAAAAAACGAATTGAGCCTTTGATAGACCATGTTGAGTGAGCATTTCCTGTCTGACTTTTGTAATTCAGGTTTTGTTTGTGTTTTGTTGTTTCAAAACTCAGTTTTGGTTGGCGCCTAAGGGACAGCTTAGAATTACCTGAACGTAACCATAGACAAATACCCATTAACAGATTTCCACTGCTCGCACACATGCGTTACAGATGGACACGAAACTTTAGCAAAGCAGACAATTGTTCCTGTACTGTTTCTTTATGCTTGAATTACATGGAGATGCGATGACTAGGACGGTATTAATTGACAGCTCATCTTTTCATGAGTAGCCCGTTATAATCAAACATCTGTGCATGGTCGTAACTCTAAAATAAGGCCTACTAGTACTCGTAGAGAGGCCAGCAAGGAGTCTCAGAAAAGTCAGCTGCCAGTGGCAGGGGCGGCTCGCGGTGCATGCGCGGCTCCTCCTATGGATCGCTGGGGCCGGCCAGCGAGACCGACTGCAGCAACTCCCTGTGTCGCGGCTCCTGGCGCTGTTCGGGACATACAAACGTATTACACATTTAGGCGAGTCTTGGAGCACTTTCTCACGCAATAAGGCATACTTCAGTCTAACTGCAACCGATTTTGACAATCTCTGCTGCATATTAAAGTTTAATAAATTCTCAAAACTTCGCTTAAACTTGTATTCCTCTGACACTAACTATACAATCCTCTAAACGATATACAAGTGACTGGCTATAGTTTTGATCAAGGATGATAAATCCTACCTGCATGGATTGCTAGTTTGGAGGCGAAAATGTTTCAACACGCAAAGTAAACGACCTTCCCTATTGTTGACTCTGTTTGAATAAAATTTCAAAAAGTCGAGACAAAATCAGCCTTGGAGTCTTCCACAGTCAGCCTACTCCTCGTAATACAAGTGTCCAGGGCCAATATGACCGAGTCGACACGCCATTTTATAGATCTCTAAGCCTTCTTCCCTTTGAGTGTTTTCTCCAGTTGGTGTGTCAATAAACACGGGGTATTTGACGACTGGCCCGAGTTTATTTCAGAGCCCACGTGCTTTCAGCAGCTTTCGTGCTACAGTATATCTACATCGTCGTAGTAGCGGAAACAGAAGCTGTGGCACGTTGTCCAGTCGAATGCCTTCATGAACTTTAGGGAGAAAACAAGCAGGATCGACTGGCGCATCAAAGTCTCCTCGACGACTCTACTCGCAGAGCAACGCAGCACGATGCACAATGCTTCAATGGGCACCCCGTCTGTACCTAGCGCGTTCCCACACGGCGACCGTTGGTCGAGCCTTACAACGTCGGCTGTGCTAATTTCGGATTAACAGCCGCCACGGGCCACCTCCGACTCGCGCAAGCAAGAACACTGCTGTGGCAACACCGGACGGCATAACAGACTTCGAGGCATCACTAGGGGTGCTCCAGGTAGATATGCTAGCACCGTTCTTGTTTGTTCTGGTGCCTGACTGGCTGCCGCCGACTGCTCCTAGTAAAAACGATAGCAGCTTCTCTGATCCTCGAAGAAGTCAGCACCAGACAGCCGAGGTAAAGCGAACAGCTGAAATTGTTGAAGAGCCAACACCAACTGGAGAGGCGACTCAGCGAGCTTGGCTACGCCGACGATCTCGTCCTGTTGTCTCAACCGTTGAGGGCGCCCAGCCACATCTGGACGAGCTGGCTGTTGCTGCGTGGAGTTTCCGTCCAATTTTCAACACGCAAAGACCCTCGTGCTCTGTGTCAAATAAAATCAAAGCTGCGACTTTGTGCCGCAGCGCTTATGGACATGCGACGGAACTTCCGCGAGGTCAGCAGTTCGCCTACCTCGGCGGTCTAGTGCCGACGTCTGCGATAGTCACCGAGAGCCGATGCATTTGTTCTGTGAGGGCGATACGATAGTCGGCCAAGACCCTAACTGATCGCCAAAGGGCGGCGATAATCAAGGCAGTTGTCGAGACCCAACTTATTGCCAGTAATTGCTTAAAAAGCCGATTTAATTGCCATTTGTTGGTGAAAAAAATGATGAAAAGGTTACTTCCTATGAAAATGTTATCTCTTTAAAACTTTGAGGCATTTCCACAAAATTTTTTATTGCTTGACAGGCAGAATTATGCGATTAGACTGCAAAGTTCAGAAACGCCGCACAACTCTAGAGTTTCAGTTTGATCATGCCAGAATGTTTCGTCAAGTGCTTTGTAACTCAGCCACGCTGGTAGAGAGTCCAGGCTGGCTGGCGGGTAGGCGAACGCCAGTAGGCGGCAGGCGAGCAGCCGCTGGGAGAAAACGGCGGCCTGGCAGTCGGCTCTGGCGCTGCAGCGGCCGGCCAGGACGAGGTCTTGCTGGTCACCACAGTGAGGTTAGAATGCTTTAACATCTTGTAGAAGTTTTTGTCTGAAACAGATTGTGCTTCAGATGTACATGATTTCAGAAAGGTCCTCCTGTCGATAAAATCGAAAGTCAATCGTCGCAAAAACAGAGGCTACTCACTCGGGTAGGTCAGAGCGAACACCGAGTTTCGGTACGGAGCTTCGCAGATCTGTTTCCTTCCGCAGTTTCCTTTGCACTGTTTGCGGCAGTCGCTTTCCATGGCTTTGCCCTGAGATCCGAAGGAGTAGCCGCAGAGGCACGCTTTTCCAACCTGCACCCCAAAGTAGGCGAAGCCACCAAGTGAGCACACACTGCTGCAGAGCTCGTGCGACATGTCGGTGTTGCTCACACACCTGCTGCTAACGATTTCGAATTCTCCAATCTTTGACTCCGCTTAGCTCGTTTAAGTCTCTGACTTTGTCGGTGAAGTCCACGTAGCAGCCAACATAGGAGAAGCGGACGACCCTGCATGCCGCGCAAATCAGGAGGGCCCAGAGGAAAACCGTCGATTTGTAAATGGATATCATATTTCTCATTATCTACAGTCAATCAAAGGCTAATTTTTGCTATTTCTCGAGAGCGAAAAAGCCCGGGGCCTTTGCCCTGCTATATACTACCAGTGGAAACTCTAAAGAGAATGCATGATTTCTTCGGTCCAATTGCGCGTCTTGGGAAAGAGAAGCCACTTTTGTGTCATCCCATCAGCCTATGATTTCTTAGCAATAGCGTTTCAGTCGTTAAAAATAAATTCAACCAGTAAATTTTGAGTTCATGCCTGCAGTGTACGTAATCTTTGCAGAACCAGCAACTTTTGAAAGCACAAAACCTGCAATGGCTGATGCCCACTTGCTCATCGCTCATTGTGGATTTCACCTGTTAATTTGAGTTCATCATCTACTCTCCAGAGCAGAGTTCTCCACTTAATAACGAATTCCAAAACAAAAATGAAATTTTGCGTGTTTATGCACTTCCATCATGTTTATTTTTATAGTTGAATAATATATTAATGTCCTTTTCACCTGACCAGGAATCCGGAAGCCTGGTATCAATTCAACAGCTTTAAAATCCGAATCATCTAGCTCAAATGACTCATAGATTCTACGTTATTCAACTTTAAGTAGTAGCATAGCATTTTAGTCGAAATTTCACTATGCCAACATAATGAAGTGAAAACCATTTTAAGCTATTAATTATCTGCTCGTTCAAAACGCTTGTATCTATCAACAAATATTGGGTCGATGTGATCGAAAACCACGTGCCCAAAAAGATCACGAGGTCAGCGTTGGATTCTTTGAAAAAATGACGGGTAGTCGCTGCATATCTAGTTGTAAACGTTTTTTGATGAATGGTTTCAGTTATAATTGGTTTTCCTTTGTAGGACCCTTCTCGCACTGAGCATCTGGAAACCATAGAGTTTGCGTTCATTCATACTACTCTTAGTAGTATCTGGCTCGCTGGTATCTTCCCATATCACAGCCACGAAGGATTTCCTGCTGAAAATTCCCCTGGCTGATGTAGCCGATTCCCGATGAACGCCCAAGCAGAGTTCACCAGTCTTCCATCTCAGGCCTATCCCATCTCAATAGGCCACTCCGCAGCCGCCTTGAACAATCCCAATAAGCCCTCTTAATTAGAGGGCTTAGATGACGGTGCGCCTGCACATTATGGGTGGTGGCAGCCTCCGTGGTCTACTACAGTGCCCCGAAGACCATCAAATGCACTTTAGCAGTTTAGATTGGTCCGCTTTTTAGAGCCTCTTTCTTAGGCTTAAGCGGTACCTTAATTTTTTTAATTAAGACTGCTCAAAGTGCTGTCTTTCTAAAATTATTCCGTTGATTCACACATTTTACAATGCTCTTGAGCCACCAAAGCACGACTCCTTAGTGCTGCTCATCACTCCAAACCATGTTTGCAATGCTCTCCACTGAGTTTCTCAGCTGCCTTCGAGACACTGTAGTGTCTTTAACGAGCTTTGCTTTAGCGTGAGAGGGCAGAGGGTCTGGTTCAATAAAAGGAGTGCCCGTCACTCTTCAGAGTGTAAAAAAATTATGGTGATCTTTAGGTACAGATCTGCTGATATCAGTAGATATGTCTTTTAGTGCTTTACTTTCGCCCTACGGGTTTAGCAGAGTTAGGCAAAAGGCTTCTGCTGCAGCATATCGACTGCATGGCATCGATTGGAGTGGCAGCTTTTGAGTTTTGAAACCTTTTGAATATTCAATTTTGATTGATTCATAATTCTCATCGCAAGCACGGTGGTCTGAATCTCTGATCCTTGGCCTAAGCAGCATACCTGTGGAGGGCACAGTACCAAGTGCACGGGTTCTTTCTTTCCTGTGCTTGAACGCGAGTGCTCAAAAAGTCTCGAAACCTGATGCGCCAGGACGCAACCAGACAGACTTGACCCTCGACTGGACGCTCTGGTGCAGCTGTCCTCAGCAGGGCAGCGATAGATCCTACCAACACTACGTCGTCGTACGCGAGTACCGGTGTTTTCAGGGGGGAGAGAGTCTGATAGCCGATAAAAATGGAGGCTGAGCAGCTGCATTGCTTGGTGGGAAATATAAGACTACTCAAGGTCGGAAGAAAGATGCGTTGAATGAGACTCAAAGAAATGTATGCTTTCATTGTTCACAACATTCCAACAGGATTTCCAAACTATAGCCATATTGCGATAGACATTTAAAGTAAAACTTTCCCCACCAGTCCAACGTACCAAATAACGATCTCTGTTGTGTTTTATGGGTTAATTCAGCGTTGAGCCGAAGGCTGTTATCAAAAGAACATAACTCAAGTTGCATGTATATTTTGTTTAAAGATATAAGTCAAAGCAAGTCTTTATAGAGTCAGTCAGTAGCTGTTTGAAACACAGACAAATAAGTCGTTAAGTCGTATCAATTCAACGTGTCTCAAATTGTTCATGTTGGGTAAATGGTGATTTTTTTCGTCATTCATTATGCATGGAGTAAGCAGCTAGGATCACACAGCTGTTTGCTCATGAAACGAACTTTCTAATTGCGGACGTCAATATCGGGTTTAATTCGTCCTGCAATTAGTTAATGTTGTTACTAAAGCAATTGCTTATGAATCACGACTATTCTTATAACTGCGCTTTTGATTGCTAGATAATTCTGTCTCTTTCTTACGAGTCGTAAAATCAGCAAAGTCCTTGCGTGTGCCTGCGCTGCACTCGTTTCAAAAATGAAAACCTTTTTATTCCTAACATGAATTCCGTGTCTTAAGTTCTGCTAAGCAAATAGTTATTAAAAGAAAAATTCCTTGGGTAGACGCACCTGTGTGGTATACATATCCAGAGAAATTTGAAGGCATCCATACCTAATAGTACATTTTTACCCCATCTAGCTGGTGTGTCGCTGAAGCGACACTGCTCAGTTTCATCAAACACATCCGACGGTGTCCTCGCCAGGCATTTTAATCCTACATTACAGTTAACTGTCAGGCAGACACTGCACTGATGGCTCATTAAGTTTTGAGTGAGAGGCAGAGCCAGCATCGATAGCTTTTTACTGCATCCCAATCGTCCCAGTCAGTTCTAGTCAAGGCTTGGCCTGAGACTACTCAACTTTCGTTTGTGCTTCCCGCCGCCGCAGCAGCGGTTTGTTAACATTAATTTGAATTTTCTAGAAAAGCTGACAGCAGTGACAGGGAATGTAAAAGGCCACACAGCTTCCAATATTGCCTCATTCAAGCTTGCGAATCGTGAATCTTCCCGAGCAGCAATAAAATGCCTGAAATGTCGGCACAGCTGCTCTGAGTTTATCAAAACGAGATTTCTTTATCGGACTGCAGAAGCAATGGTACATGTAGCTTTGATTCTCTTCCAGATCATCGTATATTAGAGTGATGACTTGAAAAGGAAAAACAACTCCAGGCATCAAAATGATATACAAGCAATATCAATAAGGCCCACTGCCATCAAAATTGTCATCGCATCAATCAGTTTCGGCTTGAAATTTGAACAGCGAAATCATAAAAAATCTTAGAACTGTTCTTGACGTGATTCAATGCCCACAGTCGACCCACTTCCAGAGCTCATAGAAATTCAGGCTGATCATCTCGTTCAGCCACGCTGGTAGAGAGTCCAGTCGGGTCCGGTCAGGCTGGCTGGCGGGTAGGCGAACGCCAGCAGGTGGCAGGCGAGCAGCCGCTGGGAGAAAACGGCGGCCTGGCAGTCGGCTGTGGCGCTGCAATGGAGCAGGCAGTCCGCGTCGGACTGGGCAGCGGCCGGCCAGGACGAGGTCTTGCTGGTCTCCACGGCGAGGGTAGAATCCTTCATCATCGTGTAGAAGTTTTGGTCTGAAACAGATTGTGGTTGAGGTGTGTTTTAGAAAGGCCCCTGTAGATAGATTTGAAGGTCAACCAATCGTCTTAAGAACAAAAGTTACTCACTCGGGTAGGTCAGAGCGAACACCGAGTTTCGCCATGGAGCTCCGCAGATCTGCGATGAGTTTCCTCTGCACTTAGTGCTGCAGTCGCTTTCGTTGGCTTTGCCCTGAGATCCAAAGGAGTTGCCACAGAGGCACGCTTTTCCACTCTGCACCCCAAAGTAGGCGAAGCCACCAAGTGAGCACACACTGCTACAGAGCTCGTGCGACATGTCGGTGTTGCTCACACACCTGCTGCTAATGATTTCGTATTCGCCAATCCTTGTGACACCGCCTAGCTCGTTCAAGTCTCGAACTACGCCAGTGAAGTCCACGTAGCAGCCAACGTAGGAGAAGCGGACGACCCTGCATGCAGCGCAGGTCAGGAGAGCGCAGAAAAAAACTGGCAGTTTCGGCACCCGAAGCATCTTTCAACTACTTAACTGCAAGCTACTCGGCTGGAGCGCGCGAGTTTGAGCTTTTATAGTTTAGCATCTGTCCGCTCGTCCAATGGCGTACAGTCTTCGATTTAACCAATCGGGTGCAGTTCTTCAGTCAAGACAAGCTTCTTTTTGAATGTGCATAAGAGAAAATTTTCGGGTGTTCAATTTTCAATCGAGCTGAACGCAGTCGTTTCTCATTGATCGCACATTTATGTTTGACAACAAACACTAAAACAAAAATAGAATATTCACACACTCCCATCATATTTAGATTTTAATTTAAAGAATATTTTACTGATTTTTTTCACCCGACCAGAAATCCAGAAGTCTGGTCCCTTTTCAGAAACTTTAAAATTTTAATTAGCTAGCTTAAATGACTCATTGATTCGATATTTTCTACTTTTAGTAGTTAGCATAGCATTTAAGCTGCCGGCATGATGAAATGAATCCCATTCCAAAATATTATCTACGCTGTGTTCAGCGCAATATTTGAAGACTCTTGCGGATGCGAGCAATGTGGCTTCTTTCTGGCAAATAGAAGAGAGCATGACCAGATACTTTTCGCATCTTTCGCATCTTTCGCATCACTGCCGATTACCTTGTCTGATCAGATAATTTTCGTCTTATCTGCATGGCTTGTCCGTTATCTGGTAAATAATCGAAATTTCTCCAGATACGAGTATAGCCACTAAGGACCACTGTAGTAAAAGGACTCCTGCAGCCACAACTTCCTTTGCTACACAACTTCCTCACTCAGTTAATAATATGTAGCCATATTCAAACTTTGCACGCCTTTTGAGGGTTTAATCATGTTTAACAGCATTGTAATAATCAGGTATTGAATGTTATTGCTTAGTACCAAGCTTCTATTGGTCAGTTTGTTTGCTGGCTGTATCAGTCAGATGTGAGCTTGGAGTTGGACTACTCTACTAATTGACCTAGATCACTAAGTAGAATGCCATTTTGCTCTTATAACTTATGAGCAGACATGCCGACTGTCAAGTACCTGCTGCTGTGCTCTTCACATGAAATATTAATCGCCTACTGAGAACTCCAAATGCATCGTAGAAAGCAATAGGCACTAAGTGAAGCAAACTCGTGCCATACGTAAAAATCATTAGCCATGTCACTGCGCTATCGGAGTAAAGTACCATAATCTTCATTGAAAGTGGCAAAAATCACTAAAACCGGGTAAAAGGTCAGCCAATGTCCCAACATTCAGCTGCTAATGTGGTCTAAAAACCATCTTAATATCTTTATCCGAAGAGGCAACATCAAACTTTGAAAATTTGAAACTTTGAAATTAAAACTTTTTTCTGTGGTTTGTGAGTGCCGAGTCCTTCTACTACAGTGGTCCTTGATAACAACGTGTGAATCTGTTTTGTGTCTTCGTTCGCAGTCTTCGTCTCTCTGTCAATCAAGCCGCGTGAGAGAAAATAAGTTATTCCCAGGAAGCTGGGAAGCTGATGCCGATTCTACAGGCTTTCAAACGGGGCTTTGTTTGCCCCAGCTAAAAATCATTTGAATCACTTGCTAGCCGTGGCTGAATCAAGGAAGCAGCACTTTCTCCTCTTGCCACTTCCTCTCGCACAGAGTCGGGGAGACGCTGTGAGGATTCTTCTGCTGCCAGAAACTTTTCTTGGCTCATTCGATTCGATCTGGTAGCGATGCCAGTGGCAGACAGGCTCTGCTTTTGGGCTGCTGTTTCTTCTCAAGACTTTTTTCAAAATTGTCTTTGTGTATTTTCATTTATTGAACTGCAGCATCATGTAAACGGGAATCGATGCCCGTGGCTGCAAACAAGAACACAGAGGAAACGCGGAGCAGGGAAGGGTATGAAAGCCTATAATCTTTCATAGGCAGACCAAAAGGCGGACCTAGCGGCAGACAGCAACCCAAAGTGGGGCGAGGTCGAGGGAAACTGATGACAGTAGGGCGATGCCTAACACTAAACTAGCGGCTCATTTTATTGGCATGAAAAGTGGCTACAGCTCCGGAGCTGTCTGTGTTCAGTAACTAATACGAGTTAAAAAGACGTGAAACAATTTAATGCCAGTTGTCAATATCCAATATCTAGTTCACATGCTTGCCAAAATATCGGTTCATGTATTTCAATTTCGAATTTTGCGCATTTCAAAGATGCCATGCATCTGAGTTTCTCAATCAAAAGAACGATTTCCAGGATTGCAGAAAGATTGATTGGATGCAAAAACGGATACATTAAAACGTTGTTATTTTACGGAACTGTTTATTGCAAAATCGTTCTCATGCTGTTTGGCCTCGAAGTCGCTTGTCCGTCCTTGCAAGACTCAGGTTTTGATGAACACAGCCCATCCGGGTCCGGTCAGGCTGGCTGGCGGGAAGGCGAATGGCAGCAGGCGGCAGGCGAGCAGCTGCTTCGAGAAGACGGCGCCGCTGCAGTTGGCTCTGGCGCTGCACTGGAGCAGGCAGTCCGCATCGGACTGGGCAGCGGCCGGCCAGGATGAGTCCATGGTAGAGGTCACCGAGATGTCCGAATTCTTCAGCACAGTGTAGGCATTGTTGCCTGGAAGTTTTGGTTCCAACAATAGCGTTCTGCAATGTTTCATTCGAAAATCTATGAGAACGGAGCAAGGCTAACTTACTTGGGTAGTGCAGAGCGAACACGGAGTTGATGGAGGAGCCACCGCAAATCTGCTCTGGGTTTCCCGTACACTGCTTGTTGCACATGCTATCGCTGAGCTGTCCGTGGAGTCCGTAGGAGCTGCCGCAGAAGCACTGCTTGCCGATCTGCACGCCGAAGTAGGGGAAGCGGCCCAGAGAGCAGACGTTGCTGCAGAACTCGTGCGACATGTCGACGTCTTGCACTAGGTCGCCTACAGCAATGCTGTACGGCCCCAGATTTTTCAGTCCTTTCAGGCCTGTCAGGTCTCTGTTCGAGTTACCGCCGTCTTGGTAACAACCGACATAAGAGAAATGAGCCACCCTGCCAGCTGCACAGGTCAGGAGGGCGCACAGCAACGCCGACTCTAACAGTGAAATTCTCATTCTAATTCACGAATCGCAACAGGTGCAAGCTATCGAATCTCAGCACCCGGAGCTTGGAAGCCTTTCTCAGACCAGTGTCACCCTTTTATCATTTTGTGAGTACAGGCATTCAGGTTTTATCCAATTAGACGGGTTCTGCTCACGGAAGATTTTGTTGAAGAGCGGAAAAATTGGGGCTGATTTTGGGCAAAATTTACGGTACGGAGATAAGAAAATTTCATTTTTTAGCACAAAAACGGCGTAAGTTTTGATTTAAAGCAGATCGGATGCTCGCTCTTCTTGGTAGGATAACATGCCAGTTTTATTGCTCTGGTAATTCTTGTAAAGTTTAATTTGTAGAAACAAAACTGATTTTTGTTGTTTAAATTTTATTTACTTACTTTTACACGACTCAGGTTAAACTTTAGTCCCAAGTGCTGCCACCGAAGATCAGAAGGCTTTTATAAAACTGAAGGCGGTCAGTTGTACCTTGATATCACCAAAAGGAATATTTTAGTCAAGACTTTAGGAGAAGCGTATTAAATGATTCCATATTTGAATAGATGAACATACATTAAATAGTGTACAATTAACTCATGAAAATTATACCCATAGTACAGACGTGTCATGTAAAATTTTGTCGTAACTTATTGGGTTTTGCTAATCAGGTGAGTAGCTACAGTCAGGTGAGTAGCTGCAGTCAGGTGAGTAGCTGCAGTCAGGTGAGTAGCTGCATTCAGGCGAGTAGCTGCAGTCAGGCGAGTAGCTGCAGTCAGGTGAGTAGCTGCAGTCAGGTGAGTAGCTGCAGTCAGGCGAGTAGCTGCAGTCAGGCGAGTAGCTGCAGTCAGGCGAGTAGCTGCAGTCAGGCGAGTAGCTTTGCTTCGTGGTGCGTTCTATGCAATATCTCGAGAAGCGTAGAGCTGACTGCTGAATCGTGACGCATCTGCCCTTGTTTGACGTAGTGGTCTACAGCGCATGGCGATATTCTTTTAGTGTCGGACTGAACTGCTTGCTTGTGCTTGCCTTAGGCTGTAGTAAAGCAGCCTGATTATATCATGATTGATTTCGGTATGCTCCATATCTGTCTTGCAATGTTTTAACTTCTGTATATAATTATAACTTTTTATTCAACGCTATCAGCAGCTTCCGGGTCAGTATAACGAGGATTTCTGTACCTGCAAAACTAGCTACACCTGCGTAAATGTACATCTTTCATGCAAGCGCCAACGCGGGCGTTTCATAGTCTTCAATTTTAAAAAAATCTTACATAGTCTCGAAATATCACCGGCTAAAAACTTCAAGCGCTCGAACTTTCAAATTGTCGAAAGTATTTTTAATAGCCACTCCTGCCAGATCAAAGCTTCATCATTAGGAAAATTACAAACGGTAGGGGGCGATGTCGAGTATAGTGAGGCAGTGGCAGAAAACGAGCAGAGTCGATTTGCTTTTAGAAGAAATCACTGAACAGGTTGAGCAGCTGAGGTGAATGATTTGTCAGCAGGCAAGTCACGGCTGGCAGCAGGTGATGTATGAAAATGGAAAGGCCTACAATTTTTATCAGCCGTCGCCGATGCAAAAATTTCACAGGTATGACAATTCGCTTAACTCGATAACAACCCAAGATTGCATGTTTGCAAGCGCATAGTACGAGTCCAGTCCATTGTTGTCCAGTCCATTGTTGTCCAGACCATTGTTGTCCAGTCCATAGCATCAGACAAGGCTCTGTTTCTCAATGCCGATCTGGGTGGGGGCCGTGACCGTGGCGCCCCTGTGACTGCAAGACATGGAGAGACTTTGTCAATTTCTACTTCCGACCAGAAAACTTTCTCGGGGCTATCTAAACCCAACTCTTTCTCTGACTAGTGCTATTCCTGTAGCTTTGAGACAATTCGAGAAGGAAGTCTTCTGTCTCTTTGTTTCAGCGCTTCTTTTGTGTTTTTCAACTCGCTTTCTTTGCATGCCCCGGGCACGAGAAAACTTTCTCTCGGGAAGTCAAAAAAACTCGTTTGTATAGGCTTCTAACATGAAGGCTCTTGGTTTGGTTGAGGCAAAAACGCTTCTCCTTGCGGGATGTTTAAAACAAAAGAAACTTCCTCCTGATCTCTCTCACCTTTAGATAGAGATTGACTGGGGTTTTAGCTTCTCTATCAGCATGACTCTTCCATTCTCCACCGAGTTGGGAGGCGAAAATGAAGCACATAGGCTTTTTGAAGCTGCTATGCGGTTTTAATAAATTGCATGGTTCTTGTTTTGTTGTTTAATTTATTTGTTATATATATGGCAATTTAGCTTAAACAGCAATCTAGTGCCCCCCTTCGGGGCGCCCAATAAGCAAGGAGCAAATTTTTTTCATAAACCACCTTATTCGAGTAAAATTGTCACGGACAAAGATGTTTGCTATGAATCTCTTTTTTCTAAAAGTAACAAAAAGACAATGAAAAAAAGCCTTCACAAACAAAACAGGGATTCCCCCTTAATAGAAAACATCCCCAAGACTGCAAGCCGCCCCTAGATACCAAGCATCCCCCAGATAGCAAGCATCCCCAGTTAGCAAGCATC
This sequence comes from Macrostomum lignano, assembly GCA_002269645.1. Classification (NCBI taxonomy): domain Eukaryota; kingdom Metazoa; phylum Platyhelminthes; family Macrostomidae; genus Macrostomum; species Macrostomum lignano. Next base: position 271,064 of record NIVC01000462.1, read on the forward strand.
CCCCAGTTAGCAAGCATCCACCAGAGACAGCAAGTAGCTAGTGCAACTATTTCCTCGGCTAATGCAACAATTGCTTTCTCAGGTAGTGCAATAATCCATGTCTCAGCTAGTGCAACAGTTCTTTTTTTCAGCCAGTGGACTAATTCCTTTCTCATCTAGTGCAATTATCCTTTACTCATCAAGTGCAATAATCCTTTACTTATCAAGTGCAATAATCCATGCCTCAGCTAGTGCAATAATCCCTTACTCATCAAGTGCAATAATCCCTTTCTCGTCTAGTGCAATAATCGATGTCTCATCAAGTGCAATAATCATAGTCTAGCAATTTGACGATCATTATACGAATTTTTATGCAGAACAATACATTACTACAAACAATGCATTGTCTGTAGGATCCTCAAACAGAAAAACAATGCAAAGAATGGAGGAATCTAGCACGCTGACGAGTGCGTCAATGGCTGAAACACGAGTGCGCGTAGCGCTCGATGGTTTTTGCCATAGACGCACAAGTCAAAGTGCTTGATTCCCATTCTTATTTGATCCAACATGTGTGGCTAAAGTAGACAAGGGTGGAGCTGGGTATGGAGTTAGACTTGACCATAGACAAAATATGTGCGAGCTAGTCTGAACATTCTTGCACGATGGAAAGAAGATTATGCTTGTAGTCTATGGCTGTTATGCTAAATATAGAAACATTGCGCATTACATTCTTGCACGATTGACATTCCTGCACAGAGTGCACATGTAAATTCAAGGTGCTTTTACCATATACGCTTGCATTTCTGCACGCATATGGCGACTTCCAAAGCATTCTTGCACGCTGGATCAAATAAGAATCAGCGGTCGCAGCACGTGACAACGATTTGTCTATGGCTCTCGCCTACCGGCGGTCGCCAGACAATCGTTGTCACGCACTGGGACGGCTTATTAAGTAACGGAGTGAAAATAAATGGCAACTGATGGATATATCAAAAAGTCCCATTTATACAAGTGCCTATGGCAAAAAATGCTTTCGCGTTCTTTTTTTCTTTCGTGTTTCGTCTCAAGCATTCATTGCCTTAGCACTGGTATAAACGGGGAAATATATACCATTTATCCATTGTCTCATTAAGTGCAATAATCTTTTACTCATCAAGTGCCATAATCCATGTCTCAGTTAGTGCAATAATCGATGTCTTAGCAAGCGCAATAATCCTTTACTCATCAAGTGCAATAATCCATGTCTCAGTTAGTGCAATAATATTTTACTCACTAAGTCCAATAATCATTGTCTAATCAAGTGCAATAATCATTGTTTAGCAATTTGACGATCATTATTCACATTTTTAATGCAGAACAATCCATTACTACAAACAATGCATTGTCTGTAGGATCGTCAAACAGAAAAACAACGCAAAGAATCAGCGGTCCCAGCTAGTGCAATAATCCTTTACTCACCAAGTGCAATATAATAATGTCTATGGTCAAGTCTGTTTCCGATACGCTGATAAATAGAGTTAAGCCATAGATAAAATTCTATGATAAGACAAGACGCGCGCGTGTTACTTTATTCTGTGGAGGGACGATACAGAGTCTTGTTACCACTCTGATCTGCTTCCTAAGTCTAGAAGCTACGCCAACCATCGTGGTAAACTTCAATGGAACGTTTCAAAACTGCACGTTCAATGTATCTGGTATATATCTGAATAGGTCTGGGTCTGGGGGCGCCAGCACCTGGGGCGCCAGCACTAGAAACGCCTGCACTAGCATTCATATTTTCATCCAATCAGACGGGTTCTGCGCATGGGGCAATTATGTAAAAGAACGAGAAACTTTGTTTTTTTAGAAAAAATGGGGCTGATTTTGGGCAAAAGTTCATGACCCTGGCAGGATCAGCACCCTTAATAGGGTACGGTGACAGAAAAATTTCATTTTTCAGCGCAAAAGTAGCGTCAGTTTTAATTGAAAGCAGATCAAATGCTCGCTCATCTTGGTAGCATAACTTGCATGTTTTATTGCTGTATTGATTCTTGTAAAGTTTTGTTTGTGAAAACAAGAGAATTACTATATTTTTTATTTACTTACTTACTGTGAGAACATGACTTGAGCTCAAACTTTAGTCTCACGTGCTGCCACCGGGGATCAAAAGGCCTTCAGTGCGGTCAGTTATACCTTGCTATCACCAAAAAGAATGTTTGAATTCAACACTACAAGAAATGTAAACCAAATTATTACACAAGCAGAAACGCGTTAATATTGTACCATGTAAAGTGACATGCCTGACTTTCTAGCCAACAGGCATGTCACTTTCTGTGCCTTGAGGTTAATGGTTGGATGGGGAAACAAAACTGGAGGTGACGGCAGCGAAGATTCGAAAATAAAAAAATTCCGGCTTGCAGACATCATGGCAGTGTGAGTAGGCCTAGAACTATTGCCAATTTTAATCGGTCAAAATATTTTATGTATTATTCCAGTAGATCAGATCACCGAAAACGTTTCTGCTGAAATGCGTTTTGCTAACTGCAAATTCCTTTCGTAAATAGGGTTCCTCAGCACTGTGTTTTTTTTATATTTGAGCGAAGCCACCAAGTGAGCACACACTGCTGCAGAGCTCGTGCGACATGTCTGTGTTGCTCACACACCTGCTGCTAACGATTTCGAATTCGCCTATCCTTGCGACACCGCTTAGCCCGTTCAAGTCTCTAACTCAACCAGTGAAGTCCACGTAGCAGCCAACGTTGGAGAAGCGGACGACCCTGCGTGCCTCGCAGGTCAGGAGGGTGCAGACGAGAACTGGCAGTTTTGGCAGCCAAAGCATGCTTTGAGCTGCTCAACTGCAAGCTACTCGGCTGGAGCGCGCGAGTTTGAGCGTTTAAAGTTGAGCAGCTGTACGCTCGTCACGGACTACTTCATTGTCGTTTATTAAAGTAGTCCGTGACGCTCGTACAGCCGCAAGGAATTTTTCCGCTGTCCAGTGGCGTCGCAGCTTCCATTTAATATTGCTAAGATTAGTCTTCTAAAGTTTCTGCAAACAATCGGGCCAGCAAAAATTTGTGCGATTGATCCTTACGTAGTTGGACTTCTTTCGCCGCACGCTTATTGCTAATTATTCAAGATAAAACGGCAGTTCTCTGTCGCTCTAGCTACATCCCGACATCCCAAGTATGATTTGAAAGTTTATTATTCTACTTTGATTAAAATAAAATAAAAAAGTAACACATTAAAGCTCACAATTTACCTTCCGCGGCTTCGATAATACTCCAGTATCTTGCCTTACTCTGCTGCGCACTGATCATTGAGTGTTGAAGTGGCAGCTTTTGAGTCTCTCCAAAACATGGACCTTTTGTTCTTCATCCGACTGGGCAGCTTGTTGGCCAGCCAGTTGGCCGAGGCTGCCGGCTCAGAAGACGCCGAGCCCCGCGACACACGAGAGCCAGGCGAGCGCTGCCCTTGGTCGGGTCTGGTGACGCGGAAGCCCTATGTAGGTAAGACACCGCGCTGAGGCTTGACTGCACACTGGAGTAGGACGCCGGTCCACGTTGTAACAGGAACGAGACAAATTGGCAGACATCAGACTCGGAGGCGGCGGTCGCGGGAACTCGACGCTGCCGGCAGAATTCGTTCCAGGCTTGTAAGCGGCTCGCATAGGACTTCCTGGAACTAGGCGCTAGTGACAGGCGGCACAGAGCGAACACAGACACGGTGGAGCGGAGCGGAGCGCGGCTGCGACCTGCGAATGAAGAGCGGTGCGAGACACGGCAGAAATGGTGTGGGAAGCAAATTCGAAAGGACAAATGCATAAAGAGCCGTAAAGACGGCAGCAAAAATTAATGAGCTCTCTGCTCGAGCCCCCATTCTAGAAGCGGAGTCGCTCAGCAGCTGCATCTGGCCAGGAAGGTGGAACGCCTGGAGCTGAATTCCCGACGTGAGGCACACGAGAGCAACGGTCTGATAGATGCGAATGAGCAGAGGATGCCGACAGGACAGCTTATTGACCATGCCGACGGCAGCAGTGCTGTCCGAGTAAATCACCACGCGGCTGTTCCTAAGCTGCTCGCGGAAGCGCAGGATGGTAAGCAGCGGAGCCAGCGCCTCCTTGTGGTTGATGTGAAGGTCGCGGAACTTGCTCTCAAAGTCCTTCTCCCAGCTGAAGTACGTCCAGTCACTGAATTCGCTGCCAAAGACGATGCCAGCAGCACCCTCGCAACTGCTATCAGATTCGATGGCCACAAGTTGACGAAAACGGGGGCGAATGACCGTCGGCGGCAGAGAACTCACGACGCGCAGCCACCAGAGGAAGAGGTTGCGAAGCTCAGATGGCAGCCGGGTGTCCATTCTGCAGCTGAGGATGTCGAAGAGCGGGCGCAGGAAAGGACGCAACAGCCTGTTGATCTGGCTGAGCCAGCACAACTTACCGGCCAGTTTTTCGAGCTGCTTCAGTTTAACAACGTCACGTGACAGGCAATCGTTCAGCAGTTTCCGAATGTCGTCTTTCTTGTTGCTTGGAAGTGACAGGGTGCCGTTCACAGTGTCAACCAGCACGCCGAGAAACACAACGTGTTGAGCTGGAGCCACGGTCTTCTGCCAGTTGATGTCGAAGCCTAAGTTCTGCAGCAGATCAACCAGATAATTGAAGGCCTCCTGAGCCGCTTCTTCAGTATCACCGGCGACTGCCCAGTCGTCCAAGTAGTTGACGGTAGCTGTGAAGCCAATGCTGAACATGTGGCGCTTGATGCAGGCCGATAAGCGATGGAAAATCTCACATGACGCTCGAGCACCAAAGGGCAACCGAGTGTCAACGAGCACCGAGTCATCGCTGTCGGCAGAGAACCGCCAGCTGAGGCCCGTGAGCACCTGGTCGTCAGGGTGAATACCGACGGAACGATAGGCCTGCTTGAGGTCGATTTTGCCGATAAACGAGTTTGGGCGAAGATAGCGGGTCAGGTCTTGGACAGAGGCGAAGCGCAGCCCCTTTTCCTGCTCATAGCTGTCGTTGACGGAGGACCCCGAAGGTCTAGAAAGGTCATGAATGACCCAGACACTGCCGTCAGATTTTGGAATCGCCCCGATGGCGTTTACCATGACAGGGCCATTGGCGAGCTGCAAGCGGCCGAGACGGAGCTCCTCGGCGAGCTGTTCACCAACCTACTTGGCTTGGTCCAAGGCCGATCGGTAGTTGGCGGAGCGGGCAAGAAAAGGCGGCGATCTATTGATGAGCCGAAAGCCGTAGCTAAGGCCGCTGCGAAGAAAATCTTCGTCTTGGTCACCCAGAAGCAGCGGCTCCCAGGCGGCAAGGTTCATGTCGGACGACAGAGCGCGGCGCGGTGGAGAGAGCAGGGTGCGAGCAGGGCAATGAGCAGATGGAGGCAAGATAAAAGGTGACGGCGAACGGGGGTTAAAAGCAGGGCGGCTATAAAAAAGATCTAGTTTTTTGCTCCCTCCACAGCGTCGCCGCCGACGCTGGCCGGACGGTGCTGGTGTGCGGGGTGCGGCCGGCCGCAGTCGCGCAGCTTGCAGACGTGACGGTACCTACAGGAGGACCGCTGGCAGCCGGCAGGGGAGTTGTAGCTTAGGCAGATGGGAGCTTGCGACTGGTTGGATGCTGGTCTGCTTAGGGTGACTTTTAAGTTTCTTGGTGCGTTAAGGTGTCGGTGGTACAGCTGTGGAGGCTCGCAGCCCCATCGATGCGAATCCGAGTCTGCGATCAACTTTCTGTAATCCTCATCGAATTCCCACACGACACTTGGGCTGTAGTTAGCGTCTAAGAGCTCGCCGATCTTCTGTGAGTACTCCAGATAGCCTTTTAGTTCGTCAACATTGACAGATCCATCCTCATTAATGTGAATCAGCGACCCATCATCAACTAGTAATTAGTTTGCAGTGGCCTCTGAATCATGACTTGGCTAAAAGATATCCATAGCTAAAAGTGCATTTTCATCTCCATCTAGCTGGAAGCAACACTGCTCGGGTTTTCCCAGAATCCAACGGTAGCACCTGCCAGACATCAATCCTACATTGCACGCACAAAGGGAAGGATCTGTTAACTGTCATGCAGACATTGTGCTATTTGAATTCCAAGTGCTCATTAAATTTGGCTGAGAGGCAAAGCCAGCATCAATCATTTTCAACTGCATCACAATCGTCCTACTAAGTCAGTTCTAGTTAAGGCTCTGTCTGAATTTATTCTTTTTTGCTTCTCACAGAAGCAGTTATTTGCCATTACGAGCTAAATCGATTTTTTGAGAAACTTCGCACCTGCATTTCCGATTCTCAGATAATTTTTACGCTGAGAGGATTTGATGGGCTATACAGCTTCCAATGCTTCCTCATTCAAGCTTGTAAGCCGTAAATCTTTCCCATCCGCAATAAAATGCGTGAAATGTTGGCACAGCTGTTCTGAATCTGTGGAAACTCGCTTTTTAACTGACTGCAGAACAAATGGCAGCTCTCGCTTCTCTGCAAGATCATCGTATATTGGAGTGATTACCGGGCCGCGCACTGAGTGGCAGACTTGACTGCGGCAGCGGCTGGCTGGCGAGGAGGCGCCGGGGCCTTCGATATACAGATTGTTCGGCTTCACCACGGTGTAGAAGTTGTTTGAAAGAAAGCAAATTTGTTGGTCGAATGATGCATAAACATTTGGGGTTTGCCTGTGTGGAAATGAGGTTGACTTGAGACTGTCGATAGGCTGTTGTAGTGACGATCAGAATAGTGATGAGAGATAATAAATAAAGAAAACACCACTAAGCCAAATAGCTTCATAGATGTCGTCATATAGTCGAACCAACCGCTTGTTTCGGCACTCTAAAAATAATTCGTTTCTACTTTTATCTTCTCTAATGTGCTTGGCAAAATCAAAAATCATATCAGGCTCCCCACCACTTAAATCTCGAGTACCAAATGTTTTCGGGTGACCTAGCAACAAAATATCCCATGTCTCAAATTGTTAAAGACCATAAACGACTAAATTTATGTGGTGATAAATAATTGCGTTTTTTCTATCCTCAAAAGTACGAGTAGGAGTAATTGGAATCTTTATGTATCACAAAATACGAAGGTGAAGAATAACAACATCAAAACTTTTGAAATTCGTGCATTCGAGCGTTGGAAACTCGGAGCAATAGTACTAGTAATTTACTTGTAGAAAATTAAATACACCGCTTTTTGTAAAAAGTTTTTTCCTTAAGCCTTACAAGTCCTCATGGTTCATCCTATATCCAGAAGGACTTCTGTACTTCTGTTGGCTCCAGAAGCCACAGAAGTACGCGTACGAGCATCTGCAATTTTACAGACGATGTCCTGTGTGTGCTTTCTGACTTGTCAGGGGGGGATTGTCACTGACTATTGACTGGCTGACTATTAAAGGCACGTTCACACTGCCATCAAAAAACGACCAAATTTCTTGTGATTACAGAACTTGTACATCAAATTTGATTTCTTTTGTACATTGGTCGTGTGATTTGGTGGCTCGTTTGATGGCAGTGCAAATGAGCCTTAAGCTTTAACTCACTCTGTGCCCTGCTTAACGTGCCAAGCGTGCACCCCACTCATGCGTAAATCAATGCGTACATAATGTACTTTTACACCAACTTTTATCAATAACTAAAATATCCTTTTATACCACTTCGTATTTAAATAATTGCATCTAGTTTTCTTCGGTGTGTTTTACTTACTCAGCAAATATAACAGTCCGCTGTATTGCTATCGCTCCAACTGAAACAAGTCTTACCGGCGTCGCGTCACTTTCCTTGACAATGGCGCTCACCAAGAGACAGGGGCACCCACCAAGAGACAGGGGCACCCACCAAGAGACAGGGGCACCCACCAAGAGACAGGGGCACCCACCAAGAGACAGGGGCACCCACCAAGAGACAGGGGCACCCACCAAGAGACAGGGGCACCCACCAAGAGACAGGGGCACCCACCAAGAGACAGGGGCACCCACCAAGAGACAGGGGCGCCCACCAAGAGACAGGGGCACCCACCAAGAGACAGGGGCACCCACCAAGAGACAGGGGCGCCCAACAAGAGGCAGGGGGCACCCACCAAGAGACAGGGACGCCCAACAAGAGGCAGGGGCACCCACCAAGAGACAGGGGCGCCCAACAAGAGGCAGGGGGCACCCACCAAGAGACAGGGACGCCCAAAAAGAGACAGGGGCGCCCAACAAGAGGCAGGGGCGCCCAACAAGAGGCAGGGGGCACCCACCAAGAGGCAGGGGGCACCCATGAAGAGACAGGGATGCCCAGCAAGGGCCCCTATTCTTTGCGCCCCTGAGAGTTGCGGACCCTCAAATTAAAATTATTGCGTACGCCACTGTGTCCGGTATACTGACATAGGTTTCGTAGACACATCGACTTTTGTTCAATCGTTTTGAATACAAGTTTTCTGTAAAAAGCTATAGTGAGCAACTCACTGGGCTTCAAGTAGTTCAAAGCGAACACCGAGTTTCGATAAGGAGCTCCACAATTTTGCAGCGCGTTGCCAGTGCACGGACTGTTGCAGTCGCTCGGGTCTCCAGAGCCCTGTGACCCGAAGGAGTTGCCGCAGAAGCACTGGTCGCCATCCTGCACGCCGAAGTACAGAAACTTTCCCAGTGAGCAGGCGCGGCTGCACAGCTCGAGCGACATGCTGCTGCTGCTGTGTATTAAACAGCTTGCTGCATCCATGGAAAATGGACCCAGCCGGATGAATCCTGCAACTCCTGTCATGTCTCTGGCATTATCCATGTAGTCCACGTAGCAGCCCTCGTAGGTGCAACTGACCAACCTGCAGGTCGCGCAGGTCAGCAGAACGTGAAGAAAAATTTATACTTTCAAAGCGAATGACATGTTGCTGGAATTGAAAGGTTTTGTTTTTTTCGCTTCTAAAATTCAGTTTACACTAGGTAAGTAGACTGGGACCATGTAGTTTTATTTGTGTTGAATGGACTCTGTAACAGCCAATGAGATTGTTCATGATTCATTCATATGCTTGCCACTGAAATATTCTCACGACCAACACATTTTCAAACACGGCCAATGCAACCCGATAGTCCTACATGCTAAAAATGACATTTTAGAAAACATTCAAGCCAATATTCTACGTTGCAGATGCAGAGGAAAATATCGTGCTTCGCAAAATTTATTGGACTCGGCTTAGCTTCTTTTGTTTATATTGAGATCGGTTGTCCAACATTGGATTGGATCGGATTGGATTGCTCAAGTTTGAGTGTTTTATGAGCTACATTTTAATCAATCGCACTAACTATCACGGGACTTAGGCAATCTAACAGGACTAGTAACTGCAGGGATAGCTACTCATATTTTTTTATGTTTCCAAAGTAAAAATCTCAAGTTATTTATCGTTCATTGTTCTTCTTCTCCATGCCGACACCCTCTTGTCGCAAGAGTCAAGCCCGTTTCGCGCTCAGCCACGCTGGTAGAGAGTCCAGTCGGGTCCGGTCAGGCTGGCTGGTGGGTAGGCGAACGTCAGCAGGTGGCAGGCGAGCAGCCGCTTGGAGAACACGGCGGCCTGGCAGTCGGCTCTGGCGCTGCAATGGAGCAGGCAGTCAGCGTCGGATCGGGCAGCGGCCGGCCAGGACGAGGTCTTGGAGCTGTCGGTCTTGACGAAGAGGCTGTTGTCCTTCTCAACCAGGTAGTAACGGTCTGAAATAGAGATTTTTTAAACAAGTTTAGTGCCACATTTTCTTCATCCTGTTTTTTGCATGAGAAATTAGTTCTGACCATGGATTAATATCGCCCGTCACTCACAGGGGTAGCTAAGAGCGAACACCGAGTTTCGAAATGGACCTCCGCATATTTGCTGCGAGTTCCCACTGCACTGTCTGTTGCAGTCGCTCTCATTGCCTTTGCCCTGCGATCCGATTGAGTTGCCGCAGAAGCACTCGACACCAACCTGCACCCCGAAGTACGAGAATCCGCCCAGAGAGCAGGCGCTGCTGCACAGCTCGAGAGTCATGCTTGCTCTTATGGAAGGGTCGTGTGACCGAATCTCAAACGGACCCAGCTGGGTGACTCCAGTCAGTCCGTCCAAGTCTCTGGCCTTGCCCGTGTAGTCCACGTAGCAACCCACGTACGAGTAATTGACAAACCTGCAGGTCGCGCAGGTAACCAGAGCGCCGAGTAAAATCGAAATTTGCGATAGCTGCTCCATGCTGCTTTAGGCTTTGCTTTTTTTGTTTCTGCTTATCGCATAATGGGGTTTATAGCCTAGGATGAAACTAAACCTATAAACCCCGTCATCCAATCACATCGGCCGTGTGATTTAGCAAGTTTTATCCTGGACGAATCCGATACAAACGCACAGCAGTTAATTCGAATACTGTAACAGTTATGCTACTATGCAAATGCGCATACGCAACGGACTTCCATTGCGACAATAATAGTTCTCAAACTATTATGGTGAGTCACTCATTTTCCGATGCTATCCAAACCATGTTTGCAATGCTCTACTGAGTTTCTCGCTGCCTTCGAGACACTGTAGTATTTTCAATGAGCTTTAGCTCAATGAGCTTCAATGAGCTTCAATGCGCGTGAGCGGGCAGACGGCCCGGTGCAATGCAAGGAGTGCCCATCACTCTTCAGAGGGTTGACGAAATCTTCGTGATGTTTAGATTCAGACCTGCCGATATTAGCAGGCATGTCTGTCAGTGCTTCACTTTCGCCCCATGATTTACCAAAGCTAAGCGAAGGCTGCTGCAGCATATCGACTGCATGGCATGGATAGGAATGTTGGGGTGGATCGGAGCTGCTGTGTTGAAGTGGCAGCTTTTGAGTCTCTCCAAACCATGGACCGTTTGTCCATCCGACTGGGCAGCTCTTTTGCAAAAACAACCTAGTTGAGCGTCTTTCCTTTGTTTCTATCTCATTTTGATTGAATCCTGATTTATTCTCAAGCCCGCTTCCGAATCTCTGAATCCCTGGGCTAAGCGGTGCGGTACTTTGCGGCGGGTTTTTGCTGGCCTTCTCCTGGTTGCCAGTGCTCACAAATCCCGCAATCTGATGCGCCAGGACGCACACCAAACAACTTTCGTTTGCTTCCGAACAAACAGATTCTGTCTTCCTTTTTCGTTATTTCTCTCGATTCTTCTTCCTATTTGCTAAAGTCAGCTTTTTGTGTGAAAGCCCAAAGTTGTAATTGGAAAATTCGGATCACTTCAACGTATCGGGCATTGTTCAGGCTGGGCAAGTGTGGACTTTTTAGCCGGTATGCAAATTCAGTATGCAGCTAAGATTTCACGCAGCCATTCGCTCATGAAACTAAATTTTCTAATTGTTGACGCCAATATCGGGTTCAAGTGTTCTGTAATGAGGTTATGTTGTCATAGTAACAATGGCTTCTGAACCACGACTATTCTTGTTAGCTACGCTTCTGATTGATATTTAATTCTGCCTCTCTCTTACGAGTCGTAAACTAAGCAAAGTCCTTGCCTGCGTCTGTACCGCACTCGTTTCAGAAATATTTTTTTCCTTTCTCAACTTCATACATTCCCGTGTCTTAAGCTCTACTGAGCAAATATTCATTAAAAGAAAAGTTTCCCGGGTAGACACACCTGTGGTGGGATACATATCCTGAGAAATTCGGAGACATCCATAGCTAATACTCGTAGTGCATTTTCACACTATCCAGCTGGTGTGTTACTGAAGCGATAATGCTCGGGTTTATCCCACAGAATCCAACGGTCTCCTGGCATAAATCCTATATATTGCAGTTTACTGTCAGGCAGACACTGCTATTAAATATCTGATGGCTCATTAAGCTTTAAGTGAGAGGCAGAGCCGGCATCAATAACTTTTTACTGCATCCCAGTCGGTTCTAGTCAAGGCTTTGCCTTCTTTTTTCTTTCTTTTTCTGTTTCTTTTGTGCTTCCACCGCTGCTGCGGATATTTTCCATTAATTTGAATTTTCTCGAAAAGCTTCGAACCTGCTGTTCAAATTCTCAGGCAGTTCTGACTGGTAATGTGACAGCCACACAGCTTCCAATGTTGCCTCATTCAAGCTGGTAAACCGCAAATCTTTCTGATCTGCATTGAACTTCCTGAAGTGGCCTGAGCTGCTCTGAGTCTATCGAAAGGAGATTTCTTTATCATACTGCAGAAGCAATGGCAGCTTTAACTTCTCTGTCAGATCATCCCACTGCCATCAAAATTGTCATCGCATCAATCAGTTACGGATTAGAAGTTAAAGGGCGAAATCATAAAAAAACTTAGAACTTATTTTGATGTGCTTCAATGCCCACATTTGAACGACTTCCAGAGCTCAAAGAAATCTCTGCTGATAATCCCATTCAGCAACGTGAACCTTTGCGCATGTATTCTCGGATCGAAGCTAAAATTGCTGAAAAAGACAGATTTCATTGCCATTTCTCAGTGGTATTATTTCTTAATGCCAAAAACAATTATCTCTTGACAACTTTCCCAAACTTTTTATTGATTGACAAGCGGAACTGATCGGAACAGACTGCAAAGTTTAGAACCGCCACAAAACTTCACAGTTTCAGACTGATTTTGCCAGAATGTTTCGTCAAGTGCTTTGTAACTCAGCCGCGCTGGTAGAGAGTCCAGTCGGGTCCGGTCAGGCTGGCTGGCGGGTGGGCGAACGCCAGCAGGCGGCAGGCGAGCAGCCGCTTGGAGAAAACGGCGGCTAGGCAGTCGGCTGTGGCGCTGCACCGGGCCAGGCAGTCCATGACGGATGGGGCAGCGGCCGGCCAGGACGAGGTCTTGCTGGTCTCCACAGTGAGGATCGAGTGCTTGATCATCTTGTAAAAGTTTTTGTCTGAAACAGATTGTGGTTGAGATGTGTTTCAGAAAGGACCACCTGTACATAACCCTGAAAGTCAATCGTCGCAAGAACAAAAGCTACTCACTCGGGTAGGTCAGAGCGAACACCGAGTTTCGCCATGGAGCTCCGCAGATCTGCAAAGAGTTTCCTCTGCACTTTGTCGCTTTCGTTGGCTTTGCCCTGAGATCCGAAGGAGTTGCTGCAGAGGCACGCTTTTCCAACCTGCACCCCAAAGTAGGCGAAGCCGCCAAGTGAGCACACACTGCTGCAGAGCTCGTGCGACATTTCGGTCGTGTTTATCCACTTTCTGGAGGTGATTTCGTACTCGCCAATCCTTGTGACACCGCTTAGCCCGTTCAAGTCTCTGACTCCACCATTTAAATCCACGTAGCAACCAACATAGGAGAAGCGGACGACCCTGCATGCAGCGCAGGTCAGGAGAGCGCAGATAAAAACTGGCAGTTTCGGCACCCGAAGCATCTTTCAGCTGCTCAACTGCAAGCTACTCGGCTGGAGCGCACTAGTTCCAGCTTTTATAGTTGAACAGCTGTACGGCCGCAGAGAATTGTTTCGCTCGCCCAATGGCATCGCAGCTTCCATTTAATCTGGCTTAGATTAGTCATCTGAATTTTCTGCAAACCGATCGGGCCAACATATGTTTTTGAATTTGCAAATCTTCGTTATTTCAGGTGTTTTCAGATATTTCCAATGGAGTTAAACGTGTTGCAACAGTGAGTAATAGTGATTAGTGTGTACTTGAGCTAATGGAACTTTAGTAAGCATGTCTAGCACCGCACTGTCGATATTTTGAATGTAATTAGATTTCTCTTGTTAAGTAAGAGTAGTTCAGTCTCATTCGACTCTGTTACTTTTAAGACAATCAAATAAGATTCTCCTAATACAATATTGGTACTGCGCGACAAAAATGTTGAACAAATCTGGATTATTGATTTAAGGTATGCTGACTTACTTGATTCAGCTGCAGAGCTGTCCCGGAGGGGACACAGCGGAAAGGCGCGGACCCCCATTCCGCTAATCCCTGAACAACCGACGCGTCGCTATGGGCAAAGGGTTGGCGCCTCCCGGGGTGGTCCCCCAGTTTTGCCAGCTGTTTTTTCCATAGTCGGCTCGAAGGCCATGAAAAAGATTTGTGGGCTACCCCCGAAGGGTCGTGGTACCCACCCGGCCGCTCCATTTGACCGGGAAGTAGGGCCAAAAAAACCCTGAAGGCTGGCCCGATAGAATAAGGGGGACCGCTAGTGACCGGTAAACTCCCCAGCCTTTCAGCCCATCTGTACGGTCGAACACCTTAGGTGTTAGAGGGTACGTCAAGCAGTACCACCGGGGACTAGAATCCAGCCGATACGATGCGAAACAATTTCAGCGTAATAGAAACAAGTAGCTATTAAAGCATTTGGCCTTATTGTACAATCGCGACATGTATGTGCTGTTATTACGAGCTACTATTGCAATGTCACTCCGGTAGTCCAAAGGGTGAAAAGTTTGATGCTTAAATTCAACACAAAATCATTTCAGCTAGCAGCATTCCAGCTTATTCTGAGTGACCTGAATCGAAAGATTTATCAATGCTTGTCAGTTCCGTTCACCTGAACTAACTTAACGAAAAGTTCTGGCGATTGGCAATAGTTATCGTTAGAAACTCGACACAAAGAAGCGCACGTGTAAGGGGCACATCCATCATGGGGCTAATGCCGAGGTGTTGCATGACAGCAGCCCATTCAAGAGTTACGATGAGGTCATGCAGTCTTTAGGTTGGAGCCACAAACAAGCTTGCATCTGCATCTCATATTCAAGTCGCATGTCAACAGACGCTTGCTTCACCAACGAGCGTATTGTCTTAAACAACAATGGAGGGCTGAAAACATTGACCGAAATGATGGAGAGGTTTTCTAGTCTCCGTTTTCGAAGATATTTTTAAGAACTTCATCCAAGTTAAAGTAAAAACTGTGGAAATTTTCGAAACCTACTGACTCGTCCCCGTCCCCGCGAGTATTCAAGGCAGACCCTAGGGCTGCTGGACTGAACTGGGCTCCGACGCTGGCTACCCATCCAGTGGTTTTTGCCGAACTTGGGTATGCGGGTCTGGCTCAAACCTGGACCAGGGGAGCAAGGGATTTGCAGTTCCCCGGATAAACTGGAAAGAAGCATGGCACCCTTATGCCAGATGTTTGGTGCGATTTCACAGCAGTTTTTGGCACCACTGTCCCCAGTTTTAGCATTTACCAAACAAATACTTCTGATTTTGCGCTGACGGGCCTCTCGGTGTCGGTCCTCTTTGTTTTCAGCACTCTTTGTTTTCAGCCCTCTTTGTTGTTGGGGCCCCTGTAGCTAGCGTGCCTTGATGCTGGCACCCCTTGCCTTAGAAGGTGCTTCAATGATAGCGTCCCCGAGGTGGCGCCTCTAGTATTGGCCCCATAATATCCTCATGACGCGCCCCCATGCTGTCTACCATCTATTCAAGTAGCCCTATTGATTAATCAAAATTTTGATACATTTCACTCTTTAGAGATTCAATAGCATACAGTATCTAGCTGAGTGGGATTCGTACATTCAACGCTAGTGCTGCAATTTAAACATAAGGGACGTGGTTAGTACTCCGTAAAATAGGCTTGTGTCACATGGCGCACCGAAGGCACCGGATTTACAGCCATCCTGGGGCTGTTGGACGCCTGTATGCGGCATTATCCACACAAGAGTTTCATCAAAGTCGGTCTTTGGAAGCTGCGTATCCGCTCACACAAGGCCGACCCACCACATCTCAATGGGTCGGGTGGGACACGGAAGCGGCAGGGGCAGAGACTGGAGCGGTACGGCAGAGCGTAGGCGACCTCCGCGACCTCGGAGGTGAACATTGCAGGATCAGCACATTCTCATAGTGCTCTTTTTATGATAACCCGTTCTCTGTAGCACTCAGACTGTGAATCGGATTCGAGTTCAATTTCTAGCTGCAATTTGTTGCCCTATATTATCAGAGCAGGTTAGGGTTACCACTCGCTCCCTGTGACTTGACTTAGCTGCAGGGGCATCGACCAGGGTTGAGTTTTTCTGCGAAACCCGGCTTTGCGCGGCCGGCCAATCAGAACCGGCCTGGACCCTGGCACGCGGCAAAATCCAAGTCTACCCGGCGCCGCGGGCACAGTGCAATTCAGCTTAGCGAGCGGCCGGCCAGACGACCACTACCCGGCTTGGGGGGGGGGGGGTTGTGAGGGGTTTGACAGTGACTATATATGAAAGTGTGTTTGGCAATCGGATCTCACTTCTTTTTCCCTGCTCGTCCCGGCTTTGGTTTTGTTCAACTTCCCGGCCGCTTTGCCCTATTTTTGTGGTTCGCGCTTTGAGGCGCCTGAGTTCGTCACCCCGGTCCGTGTTTTGCTCCCTGCCCGACCGCTTCAGTCTTGTAGCGTAACGTCTACGGCAAATTTCTGTCTGAGGTCGTCGCTATCAAGCGCGGTTAGATAGAGATTGTCGGATTGACCAAGTACGTGGCCTCGATCCTGAGGGCCTCAGTGTCACACTGAAGGGCAGTACTGATAGAACTTAGTCAGTGCTCCGTTGAACGGTCAATTCGGCAGGGCTCTCGTTTGAGTGTAGGTTCTGGTTTAGGCCAGGGGTTAGGAGTCTTCTCCGTGGTCGTGTTCGGTTCCTCTTCTTCTTCAGCTGAGATCCGCTTGCCAGTTGCGTAATTGATTTATTATTACGAGTATTAATCGTTGTATCCTTATTATCATCAGTTCGAATTATCTGCACCGCGAATTACGTTAAGAATCTTGTAACTTTATTAATCAAATTAAACCGTCAATCAAATTTAGCCCCTCTTGAACTAGGATTATCACTCTCTAAATCTATTCGAATCGTGTTCACCTGTGTTCTTCCTTTTCTTGTACCGTACTGCGACAATTGGAGAAAGATTGGTAGAACTCGCCGACCGGCGATAGGCAATTAGGGCCAATAGTTTTAAAATCTCCGAACGCTCCAAGTAGGTTTGTCTAGGGCCTAAATAATTGCTTACCGTGCATGCTATTTATCTAATTGCCTTTATAACATGGTTGTAGTTTCTACATAGATCTGGTTGTAGGTTCTACATAAATCTGGTTGTAGGTTCTACATAGATCTGGTTGTAGGTTCTACATAGGTCTGGTTGCAGGTTCTACATAGATCTGGTTGTAGGTTCTACATAGGTCTGGTTGTAGGGTCTACATAGGTTATGTAGGTTCTGCATAGGTCTGGTTGTAGGTTCTACATAGGTCTGGTTGTAGGTTCTACATAGGTCTTGTTGTAGGTTCTACATAGACCTGGTTCTAGGTTCTACATAGGTCTGGTTGTAGGTTCTACATAGGTTATGTAGGTTCTGCATAGATCTGGTTGTAGGTTCTACATAGGTCTGGTTGTAGGTTCTACATAGGTCTGGTTGTAGGTTCTACATAGGTCTGGTTGTAGGTTCTACATAGGTCTGGTTGTAGGTTCTGCATAGATCTGGTTGTAGGTTCTACATAGGTCTGGTTGTAGGTTCTACATAGGTCTGGTTGTAGGTTCTACATAGGTCTTGTTGTAGGTTCTACATAGACCGGGTTCTAGGTTCTACATAGGTCTGGTTGTAGGTTCTACATAGGTTATGTAGGTTCTGCATAGATCTGGTTGTAGGTTCTACATAGGTCTGGTTGTAGGTTCTACATAGGTCTGGTTGTAGGTTCTACATAGGTCTGGTTGTAGGTTCTACATAGGTCTGGTTGTAGGTTCTACATAGGTCTTGTTGTAGGTTCTACATAGGTCTGGTTGTAGGTTCTACATAGGTCTGGTTGTAGGTTCTACATAGGTCTGGTTGTAGGTTCTACATAGATCTGGTTGTAGGTTCTACATAGGTCTGGTTGTAGGTTCTACATAGGTCTGGTTGTAGGTTCTACATAGGTCTGGTTGTAGGTTCTGCATAGATCTGGTTGTAGGTTCTACATAGGTCTGGTTGTAGGTTCTACATAGATCTGGTTGTAGGTTCTACATAGGTCTTGTTGTAGGTTCTACATAGGTCTGGTTGTAGGTTCTACATAGGTCTGGTTGTAGGTTCTACATAGGTCTGGTTGTAGGTTCTACATAGGTCTGGTTGTAGGTTCTACATAGGTCTGGTTGTAGGTTCTACATAGGTCTTGTTGTAGGTTCTACATAGGTCTGGTTGTAGATTCTACATAGGTCTGGTTGTAGGTTCTACATAGGTCTGGTTGTAGGTTCTACATAGGTCTGGTTGTAGGTTCTACATAGGTCTGGTTGTAGGTTCTACATAGGTCTGGTTGTAGGTTCTACATATGTCTGGTTGTAGGTTCTACATAGGTCTGGTTGTAGGTTCTACATAGGTCTGGTTGTAGGTTCTAGATCCAAAACGAGATACTACTCAGAATCGCAGTTCTTTGTTGCATTTTGCCAGAAAAGAGTGAGGGCTGCAATGTAACGCTCGTAGATTCTTAGTTCTGAACCCGTCGTTTTTTATTTTTTTTACTTCTTGTCACTCAGAATCTGAACTCGCGCCAGCGCCATAAATAGAGGCGCCAACAACATGGGCGCCAGAGCTAGGGTGTCAGTATTAGAGGCGTCTACAACAGGGACGCCCGTAACAGGGGTGCCAAAGAGCGCTGAAAACAAAGGGCGCCGACACCGAGAGACGCATCAGCAGCGGTAGATCGAAAGCCAAATATTTGTTGTGTATATGCTAAAATTGAGAACAGTGGTGCTGTACCAAAATATCCGAAAAAAGGATGCCAAGCTTCTTTTCAGCTTATTGGAGACTGCAACCTCCTTGCTCCCCGTCTATGCCTCTGGTGGATACCGGTAGATAGCATATATGTTACTATAGTCGCCCATGAGTAATTAATGTTTCGACTTTAGCAGCAGAAAGTTTGTCACTACTCGTAGTAACATCACCGATCCCAGCACAAATTTAAACATTTTATCAAAACATAGTACCATAATTTCTGATGATGTGATTCTGTGACCTCGAAATCAAGTAAATAATGGTTCTCATGTTCTCATGCAGTATAAAATAATCAGTCAATCATTATATTAATGTATGAGAATTCAACGCTCGTCATTTACTTTCGAACAGTTCTCAGGGACTATGCGCTAACTATATGTAAGCATTCACCAATTAACGTATGCAAGTAGTACCCTATACTCTATCCTATACTTATGGTGTACCAGACAGAGCGACCGGAAGTGGTGCTTGAGTGTGATGAAGGTGTTGGATATCTGCTTTGTTGGAACGCCAGTTTTTGTAGCTCCTATCATTTAATCCCTCAAAGTTTAACTGTAACAGGGTACAGTTTGTCAAGTGCAAGGATAGGCAAGGCACGGGTGCGAGGGCTCATGACTTCAGCGAGGCAACTGAGCGCACAGGCTGACGTATTTAAGAGTGGCTACGGCACGGCTTTCGCTCACTCCCTGAGGGAGTAATTGCCCTAGGCCACAAATACTGGTTATGCTGTTAGCTCGGTTACCTGGAACTTTCTTCTATAATGCGTCACTACCAGGCTGTAGCCTAGTGGTTAGAGCGTCGGACTCACGACTGAAAAGTGAGTCGACTCTCGACTCACTCGGGACAATTTGTGTCCTTGAGCAAGAAGACACTTAATTCTGCATTTCTGCAGTTCACCCAACTGTAAAACGGGTGCCAGCATTAGCTGGGGTATGAGGTGCAGCCGTAAGCAGCCTTCAGCTGCGCCGAGCAATAGCTGCGGCTGAGCTGTCGGTTGCACATCTGACTATCAGCGAAGGTACAAGCAATTTTTACAACAATAGCAACAAAATACACCGAGTGGCCACAGAGAGGTGGAGATGTTAGAAGCCACGCCTTTGGGCCGCTCTTCTCAAAAAGTCTACTCCCCAGTCAGAGTCAAAATGAAGGCTCTCTCATCCCTCAGAAGCAGCTCAGAAGAGGTAGTTATTACTATTTACTAATATTCCAAAATTATTGCAATACTGTTTACTCTTAAGGAGGAGAACCTATAACATTAAAGCCACAGTTAGCGACCTATTCAGTCAGTGAATAGACAATAGTCGAAACTGAAATTGGAAGTGCTCTCGTTCTTTACTACTGACTATTAGTAAAGTCTATAACCAACTATAAATACTACATCCGGCTCTATAACCAAATAAAAAATATAGCATCACAACGAAGGAACATCTATACTAACTTAGCGCCTCAGGAATTCTAGAAACTTTTGACAGCTACAAGTCAATTAATGTCAACTCTGAAACGAAAGATAGGAACATTCGATCCGTTCTGCTATTTCACTTAGTTAGGCTTCCAGGAAACAGTTTGTGATAGTTTCTTGATCTAACAAAGCTAAGCTGAGGGACTCATCATTGCTCAAACGAGCTCAAACTAAGATATCTAAGATTCTAAAATTTGCCGTATGCCGATAGAATTTTCAGTCGATAAAATATTCGTAATATCGTAGGTCTCATGTGTTTGATTTTGGAATTTTATGAATAATTTAAATGACTTTCCCCTTCCTTAATGAAATAGATTCATAAACATAATGTGTGTTAATTTAAATACGAGTAAAATTTTCTAGGTTTTCTGTGCTCAAAATATTTTCTAAATGGAAAACACCTTGTAAATTTATTTCCTTATCTATTAGATTCCAGGAAAAAAATTTGGTGCCATTCCAAGCCAATTGTTTGTTTAACGGGCTTAAAATTCTGGGCTATTAAAATCCATTTGCTTCCTTCTACGAGCGTAGAAATAAATGGATTCTAACTTCCTGATATGGTTAACCAAACATAGGATACTGCAACAACTTTACTCCTCTGTTCTCTTTGTTTGCTTTACGATAAATTGTGAAATGCATCGACGTCAGCCAGCAGGAAGTGAACAAAACGCCACGTGCATGTCTGTCCTCGCCTGTTGGGTGACTGCACCGGCTGTCGGCCATACACTGAAGTTTTATGCTGGGTAGTTTCGATATAGATTATCTATTTATTCAATTGTCTACCGGTATCTCCGCTACCCAACCATACAATCCACAAATTCAGCTTATTGACGCAATACGACATGAGTGCAATAAAACAAAATAAAATACATGTAGCGTGCTTTCTGGCTTCCGCAGAAACTTTTTTCTTGAGCTAGCTAAGCTCGTACGTATAAATTGATGGACAAACAAGCGACACGAAATCTAGGAGTTTCTTCGATTTGTTTGCAAAGTAGGGATGCGAAAAAAGCTAGGAGTTATTTTGGAATTCAAGAATTTTGCCAAAGCCAAGAATTTACAGTCCATTACAGGCTGACATTGTGTCGGCTCGCTATGTAGTCGGATCCACATGCGTGTCCTACGAGCTACTAAAAAACGCATTAGATTGGAAAACTGGTACAGTGACTCGCGCTGCTACAAAACCTATTATGGCCGGCCTTACCATGATTTTAGAACACTAGCTAAATATAAAATACGGCTTTTCTTTCAAAAATACAAGCGGAGCTGCACCATTACATTTGCCAGCCAGCACCGGGGTTGCAAGGGTGCGCCAAATTTTTTACTGCGAATTGGGACTGAGGGAGCGCAGCCCCCTAGCCCTATAGCCCCCTGGATGCACCAGTAGTGCGTCAGGCCTGGACTCGCAAACAATCCAGTATTTGAAGCCCCAAGATTGAGTCGCTAAATCTACATGCGGTCATGAAGATGGTTGAGACATTTTACTTTTTATAAAAAGTGTAGAAAATTCGTGTAAGGGAAACAGATGTGCTTCCGGTGCTCAAGGCTTGAGTTTGTTCCGAAGTTGAGTTGATTTGACCAAATCACCAACGCGCGACTGTATCGCTGGTCTATCTAAGAGACTTTTTGCGCCGTCGATGACTCACTCCAGCTGGCTGAGAAAATGTCACAGTTGATAAGTGAACCCAGAGCTACTGCCATCAGCCTCTACAGGACGTCCTGCTGTTCACCTTGCAGACTTCATTTAGGCAGAGCTAACCTCAAACCAGTCGATACGTGGGCTGCGTGCTATGCGACGACGGGCGGCCGACATCGTAGGCGAGTGGACTTCTCCTCGCTGCGGCGCGCCATCTGACTCACCCTGATCGCATAAACTAAGAACTTGTAAACAAGGGCGTTTTCTGTTGTTGGTAAACGTTGAAATATCAAGGTTTAATATATAGGACAAATTATTATGTCTTTAGGTTTAATATACTCGTATGATGACAAAAAAACCTCCTCAAGCCACTATCCTGCGTCCCAGATGCAGAGAAAATGATCGTGTTTATTGCGAAATTTATTGGGCTCTGCTTAGCTTTTTTTTTATATTGAGATCGGTTGTCAAACATTGGATAGCAGCATTAACTAACGAAGAATATTCGACTGTCGGCTCAGGCTTATGTAATTTATGAACTACTTTAGCCAAGACTGGATCACTCTAACTGTCACGGGTCTTAAGCAATCTTACAGAGGTAGTAACTGTATGTATATCAATTTTAATTTTTCCGAAGTAAAAAATATCTAATTTTTTATTGTTCATTGTTCGTCTTCTCCATGCCGACACCCTCTTGTCGCAAGACTCAAGTTAGTTTCGCGCTCAGCCACGCTGGTAGAGAGTCCAGTCGGGTCCGGTCAGGCTGGCTGGCGGGTAGGCGAACGCCAGCAGGTGGCAGGCGAGCAGCCGCTTCGAAAAAACGAAGGCCTGGTAGGCGGCTCTGGCGCTGCACCGGAGCAGGCAGTCCGCGACAGACTGGTCAACGGCCGGCCAGGACGAGGTTTTGGAGCTGTCGGTCTTGACGAAGAGGCTGTTGTCCTTCTGAACCAGGTAGTAACGGTCTAAAATAGAAATTTGCGAAACAAACACCGTTTTTCTGCTGTCTCTTTCATTAAGTCTTGAAATAATTTCAAGATGCCGCAAAATAGTTGATTGAAAATTATTTCAGACCATGGATTAATCAATCGCCCGTCACTTACTCGGGTAGCTAAGAGCGAACACCGAGTTGCGAGCTGGACCTCCGCATATTTGCTGCGAGTTTCCACTGCACGGTCTATTGCAGTCGCTCTCATTGCCTTTGCCCTGCGATCCGATTGAGTCGCCGCAAAAGCACTCACGACCAACCTGCACCCCGAAGTACGAGAATCCGCCCAGAGAGCAGGCGCTGCTGCACAGCTCGAGAGTCATGCTTGCTCTTATGTGAGGGTCGCCTGACCGAACCTCAAACGGACCCAGCTGCGTGACTCCAGTCAGTCCGTCTAAGTCTCTGGCCTTGCCCGTGTAGTCCACGTAGCAACCCACGTAGGAGTAATTGACAAACCTGCAGGTCGCGCAGGTAAGCAGAGCGCCGAGTAAAATCGAAATTTGCGATAGTTGCTCCATGTGCTCTACGAGTATACTTTGGATATTTTACTGTTAATGGAATTAATCGAGTTTATAGCTTAGTAGGAAACCAATTGGCTGTTGATAATAGGCCAGCAACCAATCACATCGGTCGCGTGATTTCGCTAGTTTAATCCTGGACGAATCCGATGCTAATCACACACAGCAGTTGGCTCAATACTGTAACAGTTATGCATCTGTTGTGCTCGGATTCTCTTGGCATATTGTCGGTTTCTCAGTAAAGCTGAGATTGCTAATTTTTATTTACCTACGATGGAAAATTACTGCAGCTTACAGTCGACACTCCCGATAAGATTTTCGATGAGTTATGGGAGTTGTGTTATTATTTTTCTGCAAAGTGATATTTGAGTTTTTATCTTAAATATTCTCACTAAAAACTTAAGATTTTTATTTTGAAATAGCTTGTGTCGACTTAACGCTTCTCTGGCATGACATTGGAATTAAGCGCACATGCAACGGACTTCAATGACTATACCTTTCCGGTTAAGTAGGTGACATGAGCTTTTACCTAGGGCGCAACTTTTGAAACTAAAGTTTTCTTTTTCATTTTGGAGACTTCGGTTGAAATCGGCATTTGCTATCACAGCTGAAGACTGAGTTAGCTTATTGTAATTCAAAAGAACTCAAGCAGCTCAGTGTATATGTTAAAGCTTATAACAATTTTCTGGATCTATAGTTGCATGTAGTACCGGATACGGCAGATATACGGCAGTAAAGTTTTGCAGAGCCACTGAAACTTCCATTAGTTACGATTAGCTTCGATTTGCCGCATTTGCTGCTTCGAGTCTCTGGGCCAGGTGAAACACTACTTATCCGCTTCTGCAAAGAAGCAAGCACTGGCAGCAGAAGTTGCGGCAGACTTCATCCGGCACTGAATCTGCCTGAACGGAGGCCAAGTCTGATTACACAGCGACTTTGCTTACCTAAACGAGAGATAAAAGCGCTTAAAATGTTTGGGAAGTCGGGATCTTTGTAGCAAGACTGGCAGACTCCATCAATCTGGATATAAAACGTTTTAAATTTTTAACAGAAAGAATGCACGACGCGCGTAGAGGCTACCCTAGCATTTTGGCTGTTAATGAAGTAATGGATCTGTGGAAGACTCATCCAGCATTAAGAGAGGCAGCTATCGACACAGCATTTGTACGACAATAATTCAAGTTAAAAATACCGTTTAAGGAAGAAGCTTCTTTCACTATCCACAGAATAATTGTCTCTGTTGAATGAACCCAGGCTAAAATTCACTTTTGAAAGTAAAACATTTGTAGGCAAAAACTCTTCATAGCAAATTTACAAAATGACTTTTGTTCAAATTACTTAATATGAAGATCTGATTCATGCCCTTTGACATCTCTGTCGGTAAAAACATTTTGCTCTTCATTGTACATGCACAAACGAGATTTCAATCTGATTACAGTACGACAATCAATAGTTAAGACTCAATTAAACGGGTGGGAAGATTGTGCTTTCCGCGGATCAGCCCACCAGGGAAGGGCTCTGCCGCTGGATATTGTAGGGGCCATACTACCAGGGGCATAAAGCCTGAGAGGCCCAGATTGGGGCTGGGACTCGAGGCCTAGCTAAGAAACCTTATTGGATGCTACTAGCCCAATTTATGGGGACACCGCCAACCAAACAGTGGAATCAGGAGGACGGGTGCAAAGACTGATCCACCCAAGCCACCCCCAACGACAAGTCCCGAGTGTGCGCGAAAAAGATAGGAATTAAAAAATTTTGGAAAATTTCTGGAAAGCGGTCCGAGAGCGGGAAACCTGAGTCTACAGAAATGGCTTTAAGATTGGAGCGAGTCTGGGCAGCTTATTTACCAAGGGCGAGTCTCCTATCAGAAGTAGGATCCGTGCAAAAACCCCTATAGGGCTGCAAGCCTCAAGGCTCAAGACCTCAAGACTACCCAACTCTAATAAGCCCAAGCCAAGGGGTTGGAGAGGAGCACCACAGAGCGAAGGGACACCGGACTCAGCCGGTATTCCCCGATTCAGGACGAAAATCTTCCCCCAGAACACCAATTCACTGTCAGTGATGAGAGCCTAGACACAATAAGCAGGGATACAACCAGAGAAGCCAGCAGATGGACCAAGGGAGCAGATGGAATCACAGAGGCGAGATCTATAAACTAATAAATTTACCAACAAAGCTACCAATTAGCCAACTAGCTAAAAGAGGGGGATAAACACAAAGATGCCACGAAAGCAGGAATAAAAGCAAAGGAGGAGGATCACACAACCTCTGGGGCTCAGCCTCAGGGCTGGCATCAACTGGGCTCTACCGTACACTTTTGGGAATAATCGTCTTTCTTGCAGGGCGGGTGCGACCGGGGGGCTCAGTCCCGTTCTAGCCACACTGCAGCCCAGAGTCACAATCACTCCAGGTACACCCCCTAACCCAAGGCCGATGGCCAACAAATTGGAACTAAAGAAAGGTTGGGCTATTTTTAGATGTGTACATCACATCCGGTGAGGACACTTTTGGATTGGGCTAGCGAGAGCCTAGGCCAATTGGATTGCACACAACCCGAGAAATGCCGCCAGAGAGGCAGCCAGGGTAAAAACAGTCAGAGACCGTCTTTACGGCTGGGTAAAACACTGGGTTTGTTGTTGTTGTTAAACGGGGTTGGAAAGCCTAGGGGCCTACCGCGGATCAGCCCTAGAGGGGCTCTACCGCTGGATCTATTCTGTGGGCCATACTGCCAGGGGCATGTAGCCCGAGAGGCCACAATTGGGACCAGAGCTCAGGACTCTGGTGAGGGCTGGAGCATTGGTGCTACTAACCCAAGCCTATGGTACAAGGCAGCGCCAACCCAAAAGTGGAATCAGGGACGGTGCTGGGACCGAGTCCACCCAGGCCACCACCCAGCAGACAAGTCCTCGGGAGTGCGCAGAAAAAATTGGAGTTAGCGAAAAAAAGCTTTGGTTACTACTGAAAGCTACCAATAGCGGGGAAACCCAGAAGCAGGGACTACTCAAACGAAATGTTTTAGCAGTCCCTGCCCAGAAGTCTTGGAAAAGGGCTTAAATATTGGAGCGAGTCTGGAAAGCTTGTTTCCTAGGGCGAGACTCCAGGCAGGAAGCACAACTACCGGCTACAAACCCAAGGGTATCGCCTATCCAGCTCTATATTGGAGGCCAGGCCAAGGGGTCGGAAAGGGGCACAAGGAGCAAGAGGACCCGGACTCAGCCGGTATCCCCAAATCGGGCGAACTCATTCCCCAGGACACCAATCCACTGTCAGGATGAGAGGCAGAGACACTTAGGCAGGGAGACAACCAGAGGAGCCAGCAGATGGACCAAGGACAGAGCGGGCAGGGAGGGCAGAGCTCATAACTCCGAAGAATTGGAGACAAACTAATGGCCAGATTAAAACAGGGGATAAAACCGCGCTGGGATGCCAGCTCAGAAAAAAAGAATGGCAGAAAGGAGGAGCACCTGAACCCAACCTAGCAGGCCTGCTACTTAACCTGCTGCCCGGGCTCAGCCTCAGGGCTGGCATCAACTAGGCTCTACCGTACACCTTCGTGAATGGTCATTCTTTCCTGCAGGGCTGGTACGACCGGGGGGCTCAAGTCCCGTTCTAGCCACGATGCAGTCCAGAGTACGCACTCACTCCAGGTACACCCCCCTAAACCAAGGCCGAGGGCCGAAATAATTGGAATGAAAAGTAGGGTTATTTTTAGAATGGGCACAGCCCCTCCGGGGAGGACCCTTAGAAAATTGGGCTAGCCGAAGCCAGGCCAATCGGATTGCGCACAACCCTAAGACAAGCTACCAGAGAGGCAGCCAGGGTAAAAACAGTCAGAGACCGTCTTTACGGTCTCTGGATAAAACACTGGGTTTGGTTGGTTGGTAAATTACGAAAGGGTCCTAGGGTTTACGGCAGCCCTGACTTTGTAATCGTCAGGCATATTCACTCTCTGTGCGTGTGGGTTGGTATGAATCGCCAATTTTCGTACACAAGCCCCAAAATGAATGTGGCCTGGTGTCAATTAAACAACGAGTATGATAATTGGGGCAATTTGGGCTTTTACTTAATTAATAAGCTTGATAGGCAATTTCGAATGAAAAACTGATAACTACCAAAAAGAAAAGAAGGCGGGCATTGCATGGTTTCAAAGCTGCCATTATTAATAAAACACGAAGCTGGCAAAAACTGTATTCATCATCTTCGCATCAGCTGTATGGCTCACTGATTGTTTCACGTTTACTAATTTTAAGCTGGAATGCGATTCTGCAAACTTGATCAAACTTAGTAGAGTTTTAGGATTGATAAAAATTGCTGCTGTGAAGATGATAAGCCGCTCCTCAATTATTAGGGATGCGTGTCCACTCCCGTCAGTCAACTGTCCCGAGATGTCGCTCGATTGATTAGGGCCGTGTTCGCTCCCGTCAGTCAACTGTCCCGAGATGTCGCTCGATTGATTAGGGCCGTGTTCACTCCCGTCAGTCAACTGTCCCGAGATGTCGCTCGATTGATTAGGGCCGTGTTCACTCCCGTCAGTCAACTGTCCCGAGATGTCGCTCGATTGATTAGGGCCGTGTTCACTCCCGTCAGTCAACTGTCCCGAGATGTCGCTCGATTAATTAGGGCCGTGTTCACTCCCGTCAGTCAACTGTCCCGAGATGTCGCTCGATTGATTAGGGCCGTGTTCGCTCCCGTCAGTCAACTGTCCCGAGATGTCGCTCGATTGATTAGGGCCGTGTTCACTCCCGTCAGTCAACTGTCCCGAGATGTCGCTCGATTGATTAGGGCCGTGTTCGCTCCCGTCAGTCAACTGTCCCGAGATGTCGCTCGATTGATTAGGGCCGTGTTCGCTCCCGTCAGTCAACTGTCCCGAGATGTCGCTCGATTGATTAGGGCCGTGTTCGCTCCCGTCAGTCAACTGTCCCGAGATGTCGCTCGATTGATTAGGGCCGTGTTCGCTCCCGTCAGTCAACTGTCCCGAGATGTCGCTCGATTGATTAGGGCCGTGTTCGCTCCCGTCAGTCAACTGTCCCGAGATGTCGCTCGATTGATTAGGGCCGTGTTCGCTCCCGTCAGTCAACTGTCCCGAGATGTCGCTCGATTAATTAGGGCCGTGTTCACTCCCGTCAGTCAACTGTCCCGAGATGTCGCTCGATTGATTAGGGCCGTGTTCACTCCCGTCAGTCAACTGTCCCGAGATGTCGCTCGATTGATTAGGGATGCGTGTTCGCTCCCGTCAGTCAACTGTCCCGAGATGTCGCTCGATTGATTAGGGCCCACCGAACCCCTTAGATTGTTCAGGTTGAACTGAAAATTCAGGCTAAAATGTACTAAACTAGAGATATTAAAATATTCATAAACACTTAGTAGATCCTGAGCAGCTACTATTTACTTTGTACTTTTTGCTCGCAATAGGCGTCGGCAGTTTGCATTCAAATTCTTTATTTTAAGCAGCGAAAAAGAAAGCGGAAAAGGAGGTGTAAAAGGAGGTGTATGAGTCCTGGGTCGGCTGACTCCGGTCCGCAGGTCTCATGCAGCTCGCAAAGAGCTGCGTTTTCTCAGCCAAGTCTTTGACTCCGCCAGTGAAGTCCACGTAGCAGCCAACGTAGGAGAAGCGGACGACCCTGTATGCCATTTCTCATTATCTGCAGTCAGTCGATGGCTTTGCCGTTACTCTCAGGAGAGGAAAAGCCTGACGCTAATTTTGCCCTGTTAAATAGCTCGCACTAGCGGTGGAAATTCTAAATAGACTGCATGATTTCTTCCGTCCAATTGCACGTCTTGTTGGGGGAAGCGAAGCCATTCCCTTCAATTTTCTGTCATTCCATCAGCCTATCAGCAAGTTGATGATCAGTAAAAGTTGTGAAAACAGCCGTAAGAAATAAATTTAACAAACTAACTTAAAGTTCAATCCCGTAATCGTCCTTGTAGGACCTGCAAATTTTTATTTGAGTTTATCATCAACTCTCCAGAGCAGAGTAGTTACCAGTTTAGCTAAGCAGATAGTTTAGCTAAGCAGATTGCTTTGAAAGGGGCAATGTGCTCTCAAATATTTCTCATAAAGCACTAACATACTGTGTGGAATTTTTTATTTCTCGCCTTGACAACAAACATGAAAACAAAAATTCACACACTCCCATCATATTTATATTTTGATTTGAAGAATATTTTAATGATTTTTTTTACCAGACCAGAAATCCGGAAGTCGAGTCCCTTTTCATCAACTTTAAAAATTTAATTAGCTGGCTCAAATGACTCATAGATTCGCTACTTTCTACTTCTAGTAGTTAGCATAGCATTTAAGCTGCCGGCATGATGAAATGAATCCCATTTCAAAATTAGCTATCTACGCTGTGTTCAGCGCAATATTTGAAGGCTTGCGGATGCGAGAAATGTTGGCTTTTTTCTGGCAAATAGGAGAGCATGACCAGATAATTTTCGCATCCCGTCGAAATCACTGCCGATATCCTTGTCTGACCAGATAATTTTCGCATCAGGCTGCGAATCTTGTTTACTGACAATATTCAGAGTAATTCAGTGTTCTCTTGTATTCTATGAGGGTCTATAGACGCTCATATGGGTTGAAGTGTTATCTAGTCTTTTTCGACGCTTACAACATGAAACTGCCCACCGTGTTGTTTGGTACAACTGGATGTCTAGACTGAGACTGTTGCATGATTCCAAAAAGCTTGAACTGGTCAAGTGCTCAAAACAGCCAGCTTTGTCACTACGAACGTGTTAAGGAAGACGCAAATCCGACTCCTGCCGGTACGTGCTCCATTGGGTTACCTAAGGTGTTAGCAGCTTCGCTTTAGACAGTTCGATGCTGGAGTAGTCACTTTTATTAGTAGTATTCGACTACGCTAGTCAATAAATCCGAGTGGTGATGAAGCCTCGATCAGAACTCCGCCAAAGCCGGGCCCAAGCCCGGCTCATAAAAGAGAGACGGAGAGCTGTGGAAGAGAGAGTACACATCCCACCGTCCCCATGATATAAAAACCTGCTCAACGTCATTGTTTGTTTTTATTCATTTTTGAAAAAATTATTTTGTACTGTTAACCTTGGTTTAGGTGGCTCGATGTTAAATTATTTTACTATAGCATTAGTGTCGGTCAGTGTACATTTAATAGGACACAGTGTAACCCTGGGTTGCGTGTGTACGTTACGGAGGACTGTCGCAAATAGTTGCAAATCAGATAAATATACGCGTCTCGGCTTGTAAGCCGGCACATTTGCTAGTATTGACAAAACTACGCGTTGTCAAGTCTTCACAGCATCCTATCCACGTTTTTCTACGTAGAAAGTTCAATCATACGGAGGCCCCAAGGCAGTGACTCATTTTTCTTTCGTTTTGTTCAGTAGTTTTTCGTTGTCAAAAGTTGTGCCTTTTATTTATAGACCATTTTGAAGAACTTTCGATTGATTTTATTCGAGAACATTCAGGAAGCATGCGCGCTGAAGATCATATTGCCTAATTATTTATATTGCCTAAAGTGTTGTTCAGGCGGAAATTTCTGGGAGGCTGGATGCAATAAATCTTGTTATTACGAGATCTAGCCAGCGAATCTTGTCCTGAATCTTGTGAATTTCGGCTCACTTTAAACACTGGCCTCAGCAAATATGTTAGGCTTGAGCTCAACCACTCTGACTGCTGCGAGGTACAAACTACGGCTTCATATTCTTGATTCTTACAAGACAATGTAACGGAAATCGTTTTGTCTTCGTTCGCAGTCTTCGTCTCTCTGTCAATCAAGCCGCGCGAGAGAAAAAAAGTTATTCCCAGGAAGCTGGGAAGCTGATGCCGATTCTACAGGCTTTCCTCCATTGCATCTTTGCGACAGAAACGGGCATTGTTTGCCCAAGCTAAAAATAATTTTAATCACTACGTGGCCGTGGCTGAACGAAGGAAGCAGCACTTCCTCCTATTTCCACTTCCTCTCGCATTCGAGCGTAGAGTCGGAGAGCTTGAACTGGTGAGGTTTCTTCTGGCGCCAGCAACTTTTCTTGGCTCATTCGTTCCGATCTGGTAGCGATACCTGTGGCAGACAGGTTGTGTTAAAACCGTTTGATTTATTCTGCAGATTCTTTTTAAAAATTTTTTAGGCATTAAAATTGGCTTTGTGTATTTTTACTTCTTCATCAAATACTCAGTGAGTTTTTTTTAAGCAGGCAACTTTTCTTTAATAAGATTAGAGAGACAAAGCCGACGAAGTTTTATTCGCCATCGGTATCGACAAATACTCAAAAAATAAATTTTTCTTGTCGGCTTTGTCTTTCTAATCTTATCAGTGGGTTTTTGCTAAGATGTCAGAACGGAATCTTAAACATTAATTATCTCTGTGGGAAGTCATGAAAATTCAAGGTTAATTAAGTAATTATTGAAATGCTCTGGCTCATGGTGGAACAGCCAAGATTTCAAGGCTCAATGGGGGGGGACAAAAGCCATCCATAATGCCTGGTGGCCGTCGTTCAAAGATAAGCAAGGTTTGCAGGATTCCCTATGTTTGGATTAGTGTTGGGTTCTATTATTTAGTATGCAAATAGAAATAGAATTTTCTATTTCACGGCTGAAAGCAGTTTTCACAGCTACGAGTATTAGCCATCAAGAATTCAAATGTATTCAGAATTCGAACAGAGCTATTTATCCAAGTAAGCCTCATTCGAACCATTGAATTTTAACCATAAATCGTCTTGACCAAACGTTTTGTATGTTTTTATACAATCAATTGCTTCTGAATCACGACAATTCTTGTTAATTGCGCTTCCGATTCTCAAATTATTCAGCAGAAAGCTTAAAGATGTTCTTTTACTATTTGGCGGCTAAAGAGCTGCAGGGTTCAAAAATTAAGCCATGCTAAATTAGCATTTGTTCAAGTCATTGTCCTGCATCCTTTTTGTTTTTTGGTTGAAAGGAAAAGTGGCTACAGCTTCGGGGCTGTCTGGGTTCAGAAACCAATATCAGGTAAAAAGACAACTACGTGAAACAATTCAATGCCAGTTGTCAATATCAAATATCTAATTCACATGCTTGACAAAATATCGGTTCATGTATTTCGATACTAGTGTTGCGTATTAGGGGGCCGTAGCCCAGCGGTAGCGCAGCTGCTCTGGTGTGCCAGCGACCCAAGCTCGATTCCAAGTCCAGTCACATTAATTTGGGGCTGAATTGGAATCTTGGCTTGGCTCTGCTCGTGCAATTAACCGCCTTGAGGGCCAACCCCCCAAGGCGCAGTGAAGTGTACATGCCTAACTATAATATAAAGTTAGGGCCGCTGTACACTCCTGTGTGAGTGTGTGCCTGCGTACGTATCCGTGTGATTGTATGCCTGCTCAGGGGAGTCGGCGGAATGGGCAGTAATGCCTCTCGCCGGTTGTGTGCCAATGTCGCTGAAAGTGCGCCAGGATGCACACAACCCCCTGCCTCTAATAAAAAAAGTGTTGCGTATTTCAAAGATATCATGCATCTGAATTTCTCAACCAAAAGAACGATTTCAAGGATTGCAGAAAGATTAATTGGATGCAAAAACGGATACTTCAAAACGTTATTTTACGGAACTGTTTATTGCCAAATCGTTCTCAGGCTGTTTGGCCTCGAAGCCGCGCTTGTCCGTCCTTGCAAGACTCAGGTTTTGATGAACACAGCCCATCCGGGTCCGGTCAGGCTGGCTGGCGGGAAGGCGAACGGCAGCAGGCGGCAGGCGAGCAGCTGCTTGGAGAAGACGGCGCCGCTGCAGTTGGCTCTGACGCTGCACTGGAGCAGGCAGTCCGCATCGGACTGGGCACCGGCCGGCCAGGACGAGTCCACGGTAGAGGTCACCGTGATGTCCTTCAGCACAGTGTAGGCATTGTTGTCTGCAAGTTGTGGTTCCAACAAGAAACCTTCTCAATTATCTCATTTGAAACTCCAAGAAAACAGAGCAAGGCTAACTTATTTAGATAGTGCAGAGCGAACACAGAGTTGATGGAGGAGCCACCGCAAATCTGCTCAGGGTTTCCCTTGCACTGCCTGTTGCACTTGCTTTCGCTGAGCTGTCCTTGGAGTCCGTAATCAGAAGACCACAATATTTATACAATTCAACAGAAGAAGATTGGCCTGTCAGGTGCTGATAATAAACGATTTGTTTTTGATGACAACATTAAAAGTCTACCCTTTGGTCATCTTAGAATGCGGGAAACTATTTTTAATTTATAATGAAAAAAGTGACAACAAATACTTTTCTGCAAGATTTAGCTAATGGGTTGGAGATTCCAAACTTCCGAGGGGTCTTCATCAGAGATGCACTTCCCAAATCACACAATACTCCTACCCAAACCATAAAAAAGAATGCGGTATCATAAACTTTGACACCTCTGATAAACCGGGTTCTCATTGGGTTTGCTGGGTGATCGATCGTGATCGCAAGCATAAATACTACTACTTCGATAGCTATGGAACAGCTCCCCCTGAAGAATTAAGAAATTACTTGAAAGGGCAGAAAATTTATCGCTCAGACTTTATCCTTCAAGAGCTTAACAGCGACATCTGTGGCCAGTGAGCTGTGCATAACTTTTTGTATGCAATGACGAAAACCAGAAAGAGCTACAAAGAAACCGTTCTAGGGTTTAGGGTTTAGGTGTCAGGTGTTGGGTTTTGGGTGTCAGGTGCTGGGTGTTGAGTGTTAGTTGTTGAGTGTTGGATGTTGGGTGTCAGGTATTGAGGGTTGTACGTTGGGTGTTGGGTGTTGGATGTTGGGTGTTGGGTGTTAGGTGTCAGGTGTCAGGTGTCAGGTGTCAGGTGTCAGGTGTCAGGTGTTGGGTGTTGTGTGTCAGATGTTGGGTGTTGGGTGTTAGTTGTTGAGTGTTGGATGTTGGGTGTTAGGTGTTGTGTGTTAGGTGTTGGGTGTTGGGTGTTGGGTGTCAGGTGTTGGGTGTTGGGTGTTGGGTGTTGAGTGATGGGTGTCAGATGTTGGGTGTTGGGTGTTAGTTGTTGAGTGTTGGATGTTGGGTGTCAGGTGTTGAGTGTCAGGTGTCAGGTGTTTGGTGTTGGTTGTTGGGTGTTGGGTGTCAGGTGTTGGGTGTCAGGTGTCAGGTGTTGGGTGTTGGGTGATGGGTGTTGGGTGTCAGGTGTCAGGTGTCAGGTGTCAGGTTTCAGGTGTCAGGTGTTGGGTGTTGGGTGTTGGGTGTCAGATGTTGGGTGTTGGGTGTTGGGCGTCAGATGTTGGGTGTTGGGTGTCAGGTGTTGGGTGTTGGTTATTGGGTGTCAGGTGTCAGGTGTCAGGTGTTGGGTGTTGGGTGTCAGGTGTCAGGTGTCAGGTGTCAGGTGTTGGGTGTTTGTTTTTGGATGTCAGATGTTGGGTGTTGGGTGTTAGTTGTTGAGTGTTGTATGTTGTGTTAGGTGTTGGGTGTTGGCTGTTGGGTGTCAGATGTTGGGTGTTGGGTGTTGGGCGTCAGATGTTGGGTGTTGGGTGTTGGGTGTTGGATGTCAGATGTTGTGGGTGTTGGGTGTCAGATGTTGGGTGTTGGGTGTTGGGTGTCAGGTGTTGGGTGTCAGGTGTCAGGTGTCAGGTGTTGGATGTTGGGTGTTGGGTGCTGGGTGTCAGGTGTCAGATGTTAAGTGTTGGGCGTCAGATGTTGGGTTTTGGGTGATTATGTATAATTTTTTACTGTCTGGTATAAACGCAAAAAATCCTCCTTAGATAAGTAGTTGTAAGTATTGTGATGGGGTGAAATAGTTTTAGGTGTTAGGGTATTATGTGTCAATAGATTTTAGTTGATGTTGATTTAAGGGGAATTTTTTGGGAGCGGGGGGCTGGTCGCTTTTTTTGTCCCCCTTAGATGAGGGACTGTAGGTAATGCATTGTGATTGCTAGTTTTAAATATAAGAGCATTATGTATAATAAGATTTTAGTAGATGTTTATTTAAGTGAGATTTGGCAATTTTTTTGCGCCAGCGGCCCCGCTATCACATCGTAGTAATTGTAATTGACATCTAAGGGCAAAAGAACTCAAGCAGCTCAGTGTATATGCTAAGGCTTACAACAATTTTTTGGATCTATAGTTGCATGTAGTACCGGATACGGCAGATATACGGCAGTAAAGTTTTGCAGAGCCACTGAAACTTCCATTAGTTACGATTAGCTTCGATTTGCCGCATTTGCTGCTTTCAGTCCCTGAGTCAGGTGAAACACGACTTATCCGCTTCTGCAACGAAGCAAGCACTGGCAGCAGAAGTTGTGGCAGACTTCATCCGGCACTGAATCTGCCTGAGCGGAGGCCAAGTCTGATTATTCAGCGACTTTGCTTACCTAAACGAGAGATAAAAGCGCTTAAAATGTTTGGGAAGTCGGGATCTTTGTAGCAAGACTGGCAGACTCCATCAATCTGGATAAAAAAGGTTTTAAATTTTTGACAGAAAGAATGCACGAGGTGCGTAGAGGCTACCCAGCATTTTGGCTGTTAATGAAGTAATGGATCTGTGGAAGACTCACCCAGCATTAGGAGAGGCAGCTATCGACACAGCATTTGTACGACAATAATTCAAGTTAAAATACCGTTTAAGGCAGAAGCTTCTTTCACTATTCACAGAATAATTGTTTCTGTTGAATAAACCCAGACAAAATTCACTTTTAAAAGCAAAACTTTTGTAGGCAAAAACTTTTCATAGCTAATTTGCAAAATTACTAGCAGTTTCTAGCAGTGTAGTAAAACGTTGTTATCGTAACCATCCATTAACTAAAAATAATGTACGTGTGAGTGCTGGGCGCTCAGCCACCCACGAATAGAGTCCAGTCGGGTCCGGTCAGGCCGGCTGGCGGGCATGGGAGAAAACGGCTGGGAGAGAACGTTCGTGAATATAAAATCTGATACGAATACACTTTAAGCGTATGTCTACTCAATCAACTACTTTTTGAATAGATTTCATCAGTTAAGACACATCGAAACATCGTAACACAGAATACGCGATTTCTTGAAGTCTATTCGGCCATTCTTAAGAGACTTGAAAGCTCCAACTGCAGTCAAAGAGGCGCTTGCAAACCTGAAAATTATCTGGCGGCAGCAAGCTAATGCTATTGAACTCATTTTTCTGTCCTATATTTAGGTAGCAAGAAACAAATAGGTGATTCCCTTCTAAGACCTGTGTGTTTAAACAGAGAAGCAGCAGTGTTGACCAGCCTGAGAAACTATTTGCTCTACCATTAGTCCCGGCGTTGATCGGTAGTCAACAAATAAAATATGAAAATTCGTCTTAACACATCATTAACGCAGTCCTGACTGCATGGAAACTGAGATGCATGTGCCTTGTAAGCTATCATTGAATCCCTGCTTTTTCGACCCTTTCTTCCAGACACGGTTTGCTACTGCTTTTGTGAGCCATGGTGCATGTATTCTCGAATCGGAGCGAGCATTGCAGCCAATAATTGGTGAAAAACACATCTTTCATTGCCCTTTCTCAGTGAAAAAAGAATAAATGACTTTATTTATAGATGCCAAAAAAATTTCTCTTGATAACTTTCCCACACTTTTTATTGATTGACAAGCGGAATTGATAGGAACAGACTGCAAAGTTCAGAAGGGCCACGCAACTTCACAGTTTCAGGCTGATCATGTCAGAATGTTTTGTCAGGTGCTTTAGAACTCAGCCGCGCTGGTAGAGAGTCCAGTCGGGTCCGGTCAGGCTGGCTGGCGGGTAGGCGAACGCCAGCAGGTGGCAGGCGAGCAGCCACTCGGAGAACACGGCGGCCTGGCAGTCGGCTGTGGCGCTGCACCAGAGCAGGCAGTCCGCGTCGGACTGGGCAGCGGCCGGCCAGGACGAGGTCTTGCTGGTCTCCACGGCGAGGGTAGAATCCTTCATCATCTTGTAGAAGTTTTGGTCTGAAACAGATTGTGGTTGAGATGTGTTTGTGAGATGTGGCCCCTGTAGATGAAGGTCAATCAATCGTCGCAAGAACAAAAGCTACTCACTCGGGTAGGTCAGAGCGAACACCGAGTTTCGCCATGGAGCTCCGCAGATCTGCGATGAGTTTCCTCTGCACTGTGTGCTGCAGTCGCTTTCGTTGGCTTTGCCCTGAGATCCGAGGAAGCTTCCACAGAGACACGCTTTTCCACTCTGCACACCAAAGTAGGCGAAGCCACCAAGTGAGCACACACCGCTGCAGAGCTCGTGCGACATTTCGGTCTTGTTTATCCACTTTCTGGAGGTGATTTCGTATTCGCCAATCCTTGTGACACCGCTTAGCCCGTTCAAGTCTCTGATTGCGCTAGTGTCCACGTAGCAGCCAACATATGAGAAGCGGATGACCCTGCATGCCGCGCAGGTCAGGAGGGCGCAGATCAGAACTAGCAGTTTCGGCACCCAAAGCATGTTCTCAGTTTCTCAACTGCAAGCTACTTAGCTGGAGCTCGCGACTTCGAGCTTTTAAAGTTGAGCATCTGTCCGCTCGTCCAATGGCGTACCAGCTTTGATTAAACCAATCAGATGCAGTTCCTCAGCCAAGTCAAGATTTTTTTAATGTGCATAGGTGATCATTTTCGGTAAATTGTTTTTCAATCGAGTTGAACGTAATCGTTCCCTTGTTCACCGCGAATGCAACGCTCATTATTCAGGAGAAACATGCAATGCTCTGCCGCCCAAGCTTCAAAAAACAACCGATGTTGAGCATTGAGGGCCATTTCGAGTATCCTTTTTATATTTTATACGCTCCTACGTACTGATACTTTCTAGACCCGGCATACCCTGCATACCCGGCACGGCACACTTGCTGTAACTCACATCAGCAAGGTCCGCAAAGTGACTGAGTTCTTCAATGAATGAGAAAGAATTATTTTATTTTTGATTTGCATCTTGATTTTGTGATGCCGCTGCTTTTTCTGCCCGAGATAGGACAAGGATTTCCCTGGGTGGTCGGATAGGTCTTGATATCCCACCGCTGCCACCAGTGTTATGCTGTCCTGTTTGCCTTGTGGATCTCACCAATGTAACCAATGTAATGGCCTTGGGGATCCCCGTCTCCTTGGTGACTACTGCTGTTGCCTATTACTTTCTCTGTCTGTCCTCGCTAACTAGCACGGCCGGTAGCTGGCCTGAGTGGTCTAGCACTATGGTCCGAATTAACCCCTCTTAGTCTCTACAGAGTAAAATTAGATATTAACCGAGTATTGGTAGTTGGGTTGCTGCCACCTTGTAGGTCTACAGGTGATATCCTCGACAGGTTATCCCTAGGTAGGCCTACTGATAAGTAGAAAATAAATAAGACAAACGAGTCAGATAAACGTTTATTAATGTGAGTAACGGTCACAGGCCGATCCTAAAATATCGTTTAATAGCCCAACTGGTGTCGCAGTAAACGCCCTAAGCTGTACTGTGCGTCAGTTAACAGTGTAGGTTGTAGGCCACGAGACCGGGTCCAGACGGTGTTGAAGGTCTGGCGGGCTGATGACACAAAGACCTGCGGCAGTCTTAATGAGCAAATGGCAGCTGCAACAAAGGTTTGTTAGCAGGTTATCCCTAGGAAAAACGTCTAGCGACCTGCCTAAGCTAGTTCGTCTAGGAAAAGCGTCTAGGAATCTAGCCTTTGCTCGAAACCAAGCAGGTGGTCTCCGAACGGGATCGTCTCTTTGGGCCTTCACCTACTCTGTATTTATACTAAAATTCGGGGTCTCAGGGCCAATGGGAAGCTCAGAGGCAGTTCCGTGGCAGATCCCATGGCAGTTCCGTGGACTACCCGGAGCCAGGAGCGATCTTGGAGATGTCCATAAGACATCTGCCTCATCATGCAGCCTCCGCATGGCCTGCTGGTACACTGCTTGCATGTTGCGGCATGCAAGGAGTGCAACCAAGACCCCACGAAAACCTACCCCGGGCGGAGAGCTATGCTCTCACTCCCGCTGACTAAATAAGCCTGTACTAAGGGAAAAATATCCCACTGACTAATGTTTCTATTTTTAGCCCATTGCAGACTGCGCCAAGGGGAGAGGGGGAGAGAGTTTCTCTCCCTGTCCCGCGACAGCTGCACTCCTGAGCCTGCACAAGGGAAGAGGAGGAAGGGACAGCCCTATGCCCAGCTCCCACTGCTGCAGCCCAAGCACTAACTGACTAAGAGGGGATCCCAGGAGCAGCCTATGCTAGCTATGCTGGATCACCACAATTTCTACTTGTATTGCAAATAGAGCAATCATTGCTTCAAGATGCTTTTAGTTGCAATAAAAGCCTTCTTATAATTTCTGTGTTGAAGTATCTAAGAAATGAAATATAACATGTTACTTATGGCTGCACCCAAGGACTTCTAGGTAGTCCTTGGCTGCACCCACAGATACTAAAACACTAGATGGGTCACTTAATACAAATTCGCTCGATGTCTGAATAGCCTACTCTCTTCTGGGCATATGAACGCGCAAGACTATCGATTTTTGTTCTCCCACGTCAGTGCTATGGTTTAAGCCATAGACAAAAGTTTCAAGCATCGAAATCAAGCTTACTATAGCTTTTGTCATGCTATCTCAGCCTAGGGACATCCAAACTCAGCCAGCCCCATTCCGCAATGCGTTTTAGTGGCTGAGATAGCATGACAAATACTATAGTAGGGGTTCAGCACGTGGCTTTCCTATTCGATATCAGAGCGAAAGCAAGGAGTATATATATTTTGACTTTTCTCCTTTGCTAGAGCGCAAATTCGTTTTCATTTAAGCAAGTAAAAACAATTGTCTAAATGGCTGCCGGAGGAAGAACGCATGAAGACCGAGTGCTGGCAAATATAGAAGAGTTGAAATACACAAGCGAAGATTGCTGTGCGGCGACTTGTACCAGCACTAGTACCTCTGTAAACGAAGATGGCATCCCGATTCGCATGCACCAGTTTCCGAAGAATCAGTCCATGGCATTGAAGTGGCAATCAATGCTGGAGTTACGAGCCATTTCACTCGAGAAGCTGTGGAAAATAAAGTGGAAGGTATGCAGCTTGCATTTTACAGACGAGGCGTACAATTGCCCAAGACTACGCCATGACCGAAGTACAAGGCTTGACTTACTTACTTGACTTGGCTGCAGGGGGCTCCGTGCGTCCGGAAACAGCGAGGAGGCGTTGCCGCCCATTTCGCTAACCCCTGGCGACCACGGGCAGCTAGTGCTGCGGTGTCGCGCAGGGAGTTCCGGTGGCGCCGGCGTCCGCAGCGCGGTCCCCCTCAGGAGAGTCCAGGAGGTGGATGTCGCTCGCCCGGCAGCCCTTAGGTAGCGGACGAGCTGGCAGAGATTCTCGGGCCTGGAAACGTCGGAGAGGTCCGGGTTTGGGCCGAGGTAGGTGAGCCTGTCCTGAGTAAAGGCGGGGCATTCACAGATGAAGTGCTCCGCATTCTTGACACTGGAGAGGCAGAATGGGCATTCCTCACTGCGGATTTTTCCCTGGAGAAGGTGACGATGTCTGGCAAAGCAGCCATGACCCGAGAGGGCCATGGTAACCGCCCTGATGTCCCCCTGCGGTTGAGTCCAAGCAGGGCCCTGCGTAGGGCGGAGGAGGTACAGGGGACAGCCGCACGGGATTACCGGCAGTCGGGGGCGTTAGCCCACCTCTCCTTGTGCTTAGAAGCCACCCACTGGTTGATCCGAGTGGTGACAACGGCGATGGGGGTGGGGGCCACGGGCAGGGGACCAGTAAAAGAACCGGTCGAGTCAGCCTTGGCCAGGCGATCGGCCAGCTCGTTGCCGGGGTGGCCCGAATGCCCGGGGATCCACCTTAGGGACACCTTGTTGGAGGCGCCTAAGCGGTTGAGCTGCCCGATACAGCCGAGGACTGTACGCGAGCAGGTGGTGGTGCGCTCAAGGGCGTGAATCGCCGCTTGACTGTCCGAGTGGAGGGTAACTTACTTCCCCCAGACGCGCTGATTGTACAGCTCCATGGCGCAGAAGCTGATGGCGAGAACTTCGTTCTGGAAGACGGTGGAGCAGGTGCCGGTGTGTTGGGAGAAGGTCGCCACAGTTCTCCCTCCAGACACGATGCAGTAGCCGTATCCAGAGGCGGAGTTGTTTTGGGACCCGTCAGTGAAGCAGTGGATTTCATGGGGTTTCCAGTTGTCTCTCGCTTCATGGCGTGGTGGAATGCTGGTTTTGAATTTGAGCGGGGGCAGAGCGTGGACGGGATTCCGTCCGAGAGGGTCAGCAGGCCTCTCGCTGCTTCCAGGTCTCGCAGGCTGAGGTCGCAATGCGGCCGGAGGTTCCGCTTTCTGAAGGCAAACTGCTTCTGGATTTGGACACCCGCGTCAAGCAGACGATGGGTGGTTTTCATAGCCTCCCCTCTAACAAAGAGGTCGAGGGGGGAATGTCCAAGAAGGAGTTCATGCCGGCGAAGGGCATAGATGGAGCCGCGCTCATGATAGCTCGACAAGCGCGGCCTTGCACCCTATTTAAAACCTCAAGAACCCCTTTCACCTCTAGGGCACTGTTCCAAATGAAGCCGGCGAAGGAGATGGCCGGTCTAACAATGGCAGTGTAAATCCACCAGAGGCGGCGGGGGGTGAGGCCCCAGGTAGTACCAAAAGCTCTGCGGATCTGCGCGAGAGTCGCGAGAGCTTTGCGGGCTTTAGTTTGGACGTGCGGGGTCCAGCTCAACCTGTGGTCGAGGGTGACGCCCAGACATCTAGTTTGTTTCTCCATGGCAACGGTTTGCCGTAGAGGGAGAGCAGTTCGATCCTCCAATTTCGGCGGCTGGTGAACATGATAGCCACGGTTTTAGACTCAGAGAACCTGAGACCGCAGCTATGTGCCCAGCGCTCGGCACGGTGGATGAAGGCTTGAAGGAGGTCCCTGAGGACCGCGGGCGATGGTCCAGCCACAGTAGAGGTAACATCGTCCGCATAGCCGACCTTCTGAACAGGGTCCGGATGCGGGCTGCAAAGCAGCTCGTCCATGACTAAGTTCCAGAGGATCGGGCTGAGGACTCCACCTTGCGGTCCGCCTTTCTGGACTTCCACGGAGCGTGAGTGTCCCAGGAG
The DNA here is from genome assembly GCA_002269645.1 of Macrostomum lignano. Lineage (NCBI taxonomy): Eukaryota > Metazoa > Platyhelminthes > Macrostomidae > Macrostomum > Macrostomum lignano. Next base: position 313,133 of record NIVC01000462.1, read on the forward strand.
GTGCGAGGTGGCAGTACGATGGGAGACCATGTACATGATACAGCGGGTGAGGTGCTCGTGCGTGCCCCGGGATTCCAGGGCTCGCTTAAAGGCTTCAAAGAGCACATTGTTAAAAGCACCATCAATGTCGAGGAAAAGCGACAGCGCGTATCCACTGCCAAGCACGGCGCGCTCCAGCTTGTCGACAATGGCGTGCAGCGCACTTTCGATGGAACGTCCAGGACGAAAGGCGTGCTGATTTGGGGAGAGCGGGGAGTTCCTCAGCTCAACGAGAAGGCGCCAGAGCACCAGCCGTTCCATCAGTTTGAAGAAGAAGGAAGTCAGACTGATAGGGCGTAAGCTTTGGCGGAGTGATAGTCTCCCTTTCCTGGCTTGGGTATGAAGACTACCGTAGCCTCTTGCCAGGCTTTTGGCACATACCCGAGGGTAATGCTGGCCTTGAAGAAGTTGCAGAGGAGGCCAAGAAACCTGTCATTTTTAACTGCCTCATGAAGAAAGGCAGGATAAATGTTGTCAGGACCCGGGGACTTGAAAGGAGAGAAGGATTTTGCGGCGCGAGCCGTCGTCTCTCTAGTAATGATGGTCGAAGCCAGGATCTGTCCGCCCGGAGAGTGGTCCGGTGGGCCTAGCTGCGGTGCGGCACGTGGGAAAGAGCTGGTGAGCATAATGTCCAGCGATTCCCCAGGGTTCTCAGCGAGCCGGCCGTCCGGTCTTTTAATAACTGAGAGCTTTGACATTTGTCGAGGGTGAGAGCCTTAACTACGCGCGAAGTAGGGCGGGTGCCTTCTAACTCCGCGCAGTATTGGCGCCATTTGTCGGACTTGGCTTTCCTGGTTTCACGCTTAAAGTCGTGGATCGCTTCTTGATAGGCGGCCAGGTCAGCTGGGTCCTTGCTCTTGCGAGCTTTCCGTTGGAGGCACTTTGCCTTGCGCCGGAGGGATCCGAGCGCCGGGTGCCACCAGGGGGCGGATTTTTTGCCTTTGTAGGCTTTAAGAGAACAGGAAGCCTCATGGGCTGTCAGGACGGTCTTGCTGAGCAAGTCTGCAAGGTCATCCACTTCCTGACAGGTGGTTGGAGCGACGGTAGTCAGCTGATCTGTCTGGCATTTCAGGGTTTCCGTGAAAGCCGTCCAATCAGTGTTCCGGACGTTCCTTTTCCACAGAATGTGAGGCTTGGGGCAAGAGGATTGCAAACGAAAACGAACGAAGCGATGGTCAGACAGAGACTCCTCTTCGTCCCACACCTCCCAGTCCTTGACTAAAGGAGCCAAGCCATGGGAGACGAGGGTAACGTCGAGGGCTTCCGTCCATCGCCCGTTGTCAAAGGTGGGGGTTCCACCAATGTTGCAAAACTCAGTGTTGGTGGTGCAGATTTAAGCAAGGAGTTCCTCGCCTCTGCTATTGGAAATATTACTTCCCCAGTGGGTGTGGTGAGCGTTGATGTCGCCCGCCACCAGCAGCTCGAACCTACGGTTAGAGCAGTAGTCCACGAGGGAGGTGAGGTTGGGTGGAACCGCGGGGCCATCGCCAAGGATATAGATCGAGGCAATGATGACCGTGCGGTTGGTGATAATGTGGTTGGACTGAATGACACAGAGGTCTCTGTCAGAGAGGTCCGGTCTGTGCCAAGCTTTGAGGTGGGTAGATACGAAAATGGCTGCTCTGGGGTTTTGGGGGTCTTGAAAACAGTCAAAACCAGCAGGAATATTCGGAATCTTACCTTTCTTTGTCCAGGGCTCCTGGAGTAGGATGATGCCCGGTTTCGCAAAGTTTGCCACCCGCATCAGGTTGGTCGAGGCCGCGATGCAGTGGTGCAGGTTAAGCTGCAGGATGTCCACTCCGGAAATTCCACGAGTGGTCCGCGCAGCTTCCTGCCGGCTCAAGGCGAGTTGTGCAGGAGAGCTGCCTCTTCTGCCTCGCCGATAGCTCCAGGCTCCAGCTCCATGGGCTCCTCCCGGATGGATTCCATGGTCGAGGGCGAGGTCGCTACCTGGGCGGCATTCTCGCTCTCGGCCCGGTTTTCCGGGGGGGGCCGCAGTGGTGACACTGGGCTGGGGGTGGCTGCGGTTGGGGGCCTTGGCGGTGTCCAGCAGCTGCTTCGCGCGCTGAGTCAGACCAGAGCGGATAGTTGTCCGGGCGGGTTTCCGGCCCTTTCCACGTCCGCCTGTTGCTGCAGCTTTCGCGGCTTTCCCTCTGACAGGGTCCACGTCCTCGGAGGGGTCGTGACAACCGGGAGCTTCTTTTCCTGGGCGTTTCCGCGCGGCAGAGCCCCCGACTGCCCGCTTACGCTTCTCCGGGGGCGGTGGGCGGGTGGCGTCAGACTCAAAGCTAAAGAGCTGAATCTGCAACATCCCGACAGAGATGATGGACATGTCCGGGTAGCGGAGCATCCAGCTATCCGACAGTCCAAGAATAGCCGTGAAACCGTCTCCGCCCGGCTTGGAGATGGTCTCGTGAACTACGACACCGTTGGCCGGTAGCTCCGGGTTGGAGGCCACTAGCAGGTGACGCAGCTCGTCGGCCTTGGTGATGCAGCTGCGAGCCGGGATCCAGGCACGGTGCCGGTGTGTCCGGGGTCGCTCGTCCTCCCTGTAGATGAACAGGTTCTCCAGCTCCGTACCCCAGTCGAAGGTTTTCAGCAGCTCGAGGAGCTGCTGTCCTGACTGGCTGTCGGTGGGCTGGATATAGAGGGCTTGGTCCTCGACTTTCGTCTTTTGGACTCGAATAGTAGAGCCGCTCAAGGCCATCTTGACCAGGTGGGAGTCCAACCTGCGCCAGATAAGGTCGAGCTGTTCGGCCGTAAGAGGCGTCTCCTGGCCTTGGATAACCAGGGCCGGCTGCCTTTTGGCCATAGCCGCGTAGGTTCGCTTCGGCTTTGTGGTTTGGCCAGCGCCCCCCGCTTTGGATCCCTCCACGGCCGTGGGAGCTTCCACACGGGCAGAGGTCCGGTCACGGGAGGGGCCAGCCGCACCAGGAGCTTCGGCGGCACCTGACGCATCAGACCGGCGCGCGGGTCCACCCCCTTGTCGGATGTCGGTTCCTCCGCGGGGTTCGCAGAGTTACCGGCACCCTCCTCAGAGGTGGCCGGAGGGGCGGCTTTCGCATTCCTCCGTTCCTCCGCTTTGCGCTGGAGAAAGGCTTTGTAGCGAGCAATGCTACGGGCCTTCTTTTTCGAAATCTGAGGTCCGCTGTCTTGTCCAGCCACTCCGGTATTATCCTGAGCGGCGGCAGCGGCAGATTGAGAGGCACCGGGGGTTCCGGTGTTGCGAATGTCCGGCTGGGCCGCGGTGCCAACCTCGGTTGGTGCTCTAGCAGCCTCGGACGTGTCGGAGGTAAATGAATACTCCATGAGTCGCTGAAAGGCGAGTGGGGACTAGAGGTGAGAAGCCGCTGGGCCGTAACCCCAAACCCAACAACCAGGCCAAGAGGTAGCGACCGGGGGTGGCTTAAGCCCGTACCGGCCCGACCGCTAGCAACCGAGAAACTCCCCGGCTAAGAGCCCGGCTTGGAAAAACCAGAGGCCGAACCAAAGGACCAACAGCACGGTACTACACTGGGCCCTTGAGGGAAGCAGGAGGACTGCCTCCGGAGCCTGCGGACTGGCCGCATACCCTGTTAAGGTCAGAGGGTGGTACCTGTTCCTCAGAGCCGTGGCCAGAGGTACCTGATACGCACAGGTGCACTTCCGGGCGGAGCCCGTACCCAACTTGGCCAAAAGGCCACGGATGCGTTGCCGCCGCCGGAGCCCAGTCAGTCCAGCAGCCCTAGAGCTGCCTTGAACACATGCGGGGCGTGAACCCCTGGGTCGGCTTGCGAGTCAGCTTGGAGAGAGTTCTCCTGCCATTCCTGCACCAGAATAGAGGGGGTGCAGGTGTGTAGGATCGCAGACCTTAGCCCGTAGGCCTAGTCTGTCTCATGCTACACAGGCGTGCTGTACCCGCCATTGCATGCGAAGTACAAGGCTACGGTGGGATGCTGTTCCTAACAGAGAGCTGGTTTTGCCACGACTAATCAGGGAGAAGCCACTAGAAATAATTCGGAGTGACGATGCGGTTGATAATACGTACCCACCTGTTCTGTCGCGCTTTGACGTGGAAGACGCAGTTCCAGAAGCAGATCAGATTCCTTCAATGGCAGTTGTTTTAGCTAGCGCTGCTCCACCAGAACCAACTGCGTCTTGTTCTGCATCATTTCTACGACTGCATGCATCGTCTAGCAAAGTAGCTGGAAACCTACGACGAAAGCTGTGTCGGCAGTGTTATAAATCGCGAAGCCGAGAGGGTTATATCTTCTATAGCGCGCGGTCTGATGAAAATAAAGCTCAGAGGGCGTGGCCGTCTCTCTAGGCCGTCACGTGTATTTATACCATAGACAGTAATATTCATACGAGTATAGCCCAAGCTTTGGTGTCACACACATGCATATGCACACATACACAACAGGCAGGAGAAGACGATCGATAAGCTGCGGCGCAAAATCGAAGACTCGCAGGTTGGAAAGTTCAGCAGCAGCAGCAGCAGCGCCCTCCACCGTCTAGTGCAGAGCTCTATGAAGCAAACAAAGTCTCGCCACCGTGTCATGCGTTGGGCTGTCGAAGACATCTGCTCTGCTATTCAAGTGCATCACAAAAGTCCTGCCGCGTACCGACTTCTGCGAGATCAGTGGAAGATGCCATTTCCATCAGAGACGTCAATTAAGCGGCGCATCAGATTGTTTTTTCAGGAAGAAGGCGTTTGTGAAGTTACCATGAAGCTGATGAGAAAAAAGTTGCAAGACTGCACAGAGAAAGAGCGAGTGGCCACTCTTTGCTTTGATGGAATGAGCTTATCAGGATGTGTGCGTTACAGACAGTACAAGGACAAGATAATTGGCTTTGAGACTAATCCTGCTCAAGCGGATGCACCAAAAGTTGTAGACGAAGCGGTAGTAGGCGTAGTTCGCGGTATTTTGCACAACTGGAAGCAGTCGATTGCATATTACCCTGTGCATCGGAGTCTCGGACAGGAAGGTTTTCGTAACGCGATTGAAAGTTGTCTGACGGCGTGTCATCATGCAGGAATTATCGTTGTAGCTTTGGTTGCAGACCAAGAGACAAGCCAGTGGAGCTACCAAGCTCTTCCAAGCCGTTTCTGCACCACCCAGTGACAAACGAGCCTGTTTTTGTCATCATTGATATCCCTCACTGCCTGAAAAATGCGCGAAATGCTTTGTTCAAGAACGACATTGTGTTCGACGATTGCAAAACAGCAAAATGGAAGCATGTTACGGACTTCTATCAAGCCGATAGTCGCAACAAGCTTAAATTGGCACCAAGGTTAAGCGACAGTCACTTCAACCTACAGGTTGGAAACAAAATGAAAGTATCTCTCGCGGCGCAGATTTTCAGCCATTCAGTCGCCAGTGGAATCCGAACTTCGGTGTATCACAAAATAATAGAATCCGATGGAGAGCAAACAGCAGAGTTTTTAGATAGAATTAATGGCATAAAAGACTAAATTGCTGCAGAATCACGTGAGCCATTCAGTTTTGAGATGCTTCCGACACGCAAATGTGACCTTCCCCTCGTGCTCCGTGCACACGGAGATCGTCTGGCAGCAACTGTGCGTCAAGTTCGCTCGTCTCAGACAGCATCACTGGTGCCGCTGTGAGGCCAAGCCGCTGAAGGATAGGACAGCGCGATGCTCAGCAAGCTGAAAGATGAGTAAACGTAATTAACCTTTGTGTTTTTATTAAACATTTAATTGTATTTCGTTCTTTGTCACATTCGTTACCTTCAATTTGTTCATGAACATTTGCTTCAACTACCGGGTAAGTAGCTAGCTTAAACTATAAAGTATTATTTTGTTTTCAGAATGCTTTTGTCTTGCCCAAATGCTTTATATGTACGAGTATAATATTTTTTTGTGAAATCTTCTTTCAATCTGTGTATACATGATAAGTTGATACGACCCTGTGCATCAAAATATATACACATGTAAGTGCAATGCGTATGCCTCTACAGGTGTATTATAACAAGTTTAAACCAAGCCCACATTTTTGTTAAATTTTTTTCATTTTCCGTCGGTAATAAACTTCAATGATTGAAAAATGAGGGTCTGAAATGTCAAAACTTTTTTGTCTACATCATAATCTAAATATAATATTAAAATTTTACTTGGTGCACAAATATATCCAAAAAACTCTATACAGACGCCCAATTGAAAGTAGCTTATTCATGAAATAGGCGAGTGATCCATCTAGTGTTTTTATTATCTATGGCTGCACCTAACTTAGCAAAATTTTGTGAATTTTTTGATGACATACTTCTAGGGATGGCGTAAGCATTCGTGAACGCCTGCGCCTTCCTGCTCGCAAAATAGCTACTCAAGCATTGAGTACTCATAATTCCAGCAAAAACTAGTTCGGAATCAAATACGTTTTGAAATCATTTATGTATGTAGTTGTAAAAAACACGGGCTCTGGAGATGATAAGTGACGCTCCAAAATATTTCATATTCATATTTCATATTTCATATTTCATATTTCCTATTCAACATTGATTTTAATTGCGGAACTCTCTCCACCAAAGATTCTCGGAAAAGCACGTTGACCAATCTCATCCTCAACTTCAATGCTTTATGTCCAAGACAGTGGAAATCCGGCCTGATTAGATGTCTGCTCCACAGAGCTTTCAGTGTCTGCAACACCTGGACTAACTCTGACCAAGAAGTGAATTTTCTGACCAAAATGTTTCAACAAAATGGTTATCCTCGTGCGTTTATCCACTCTCACATTCACAAATTCGTCTCTGAGAAAATCGTCAATCAGCCTAGCGCTAAAGCCGATCACATCGATCTCAACGAACCAACTCTTGTCCTCCCTTTCTTTGGCTATCCTTCTCAACTTTTCAAAAATAAAATCTGCAAATTATTCCGCAACTCGCTTAATTGCAACATGGCCGTGTCATCTTTCGTTCTGCTAAGGTTGGCAACTTTGTCGGTCGGTTGAAGTCACGTGTTCCCTGTGCTCTTCGTGCTGGTGTCGTTTATCAGTTCAACTGCTCTGATGACCAGAGCGTCTCCTACCTGGGGAAGACAAAAAGGCACCTGCACACTAGAATCAGGGAGCACTGGCTGAAACCGTCGGCTTTCCAAAACGATCTCTTAGAGTGTATTAGTTGCTACAACTGCAAACCCGAAGAGCGCTTCAAAGTCATTGATCAATGCTCATTTGACTCCAAACTCCAGATAGTTGAAGCGCTGTACATTAAAGCGCATTCCGTCAACCTTAACACTCAACTCCAACACAGTGGCGCGGGACATGTCCTCCGTGTGTTCTGAGGGAGGGGACACTGGATGTACATTATATACTTCTAACTATATCGCTATCATTCCGTCCCTAGACTTTGCCTCTCGACTTTTGGACCAACAAACATGTGCTTCAAATATTGATTGATTTTACACCCAAAGTTTTGTATTTATTTACTGCCGATCTCACTAGTTTCTTTCGCTCAAAAATAAACCTAAAGATGCACAGTATCGTGCGAAACGCGTCGTTCAATTAAATTAATTTAATGTTGATTTTGCCTTCCTATTCATCGTACTTGCCAAGCGAGCAACTTTACCTGAATTTCATATTCGTACGAGTAAGCTACTCGCACACATGCCAAGATCATCTGAGAAGCACTTCGAAACAAATTATGTCGAATGGAAACCTGATTTTGTCACTCATTCAAAATATATTTGTTCTTAGCTTCTCTTCCAACATCTAGTAGATTATGTGTATTAGTTGCATTCCTGAGTGGCGTACAGTTCTGGATGTAGTTTCAGACACGGACACTTTTGAGACAATCCAGTCGGGTCCGGTCAGGCTGGCTGGCAGGTAGACGAACGCCAGCAGGTGGCAGGCGAGCAGCCGCTCGGAGAAAACGGCGGCCTGGCAGTCGGCTGTGGCGCTGCACCGGGCCAGGCAGTCAGCGTCAGACTGGGCAGCGGCCGGCCAGGAGGAGTTCAAGCACTAGTTGGACGAGACTGTTTTGCTTCATCGTTGTGTAGACGTCTGAAAGTCAGCGTCTATGTCAGTAAGAATACCTGACTCATTGCTTCATTCAAACAGAATTCATTGCTGTTTCTAAAAAAGTGCATTACTAAATCCATACAAGGCTGGTATACCTTAGTAAAATGTACTTAAAACCGTTAATAACATCGCTAAAGTTTTATTAGCGATGTCACCTAGGTGACTAGGTCGTAAATTAAAAAACTGGTGCCTTGTCCAGCCTTCTTGGAGGTGACAATAATTTTAAGGACATGCTTATATTTTCATAAATGGATCGTATCAGTCCAGGTAATTAGGTCTGGAAATCGTTCAAAACAAAAATAGAGCTAGCAAACATGCGGCTGGATATTCCGAATTTTTGTCAATTTTGTTCTGTGCAGAGTCATTGGGTGGCTGCACTCTGGAGTAAGTGAGTCTATTAAAGTGTCTGGGTCCAACTGTGTTGTTCACGGAGCAGTGAATCTACTGTTGCATGGTAATAATTATGCCAAAAGCTAGTATGATTTTGTGAGTATCTTGCGGCGAGATTTTCTTAGAAATGGACTGGAGGCCGGTAACCGGAAAGGCACGTTTATTTGTCGTTTTGCTAAGTGCATTTTGTAAGCACTCGAGCAATCAGATTTCTATCGACCGAATTGGATAAAATAATTTTTTTTTCCTAAGATCGGCCATTGTTCGGTCTGGATCCCTGCATACCCGGCACACTTGCTGGAACTCGCATCAGCAAGGTCCGCAAAGTGAGTGAGTTCTTCAATGAATGAGAAAGAATTATTTTATGTTTTGATTTGCATCTCGATTTTTATTTATAATGCAATTACACTCAGCAACAGTCAAAAGTTCCACCCTGCAAGCGAGGTGAATTTTTCTCACTTATTGCGAGAGACGCAACTTACCGGCAAACGCGAAGCTTATTGAAACTTGGGGTGGCTTGGGACTGCATAACGCATGGTACAAAACAAAAGCCGCCACACCCAGCCGATGCTGTTAGTCAACTGAAAGAACAGCTGCAGCTGCTTACTCTGCGCTGGTCTTCCCGGTCCCCAGACATGAATCATGTCTGGGACTTCCTAAAACGCAGCTTTCGAAAAGAGAATCCACCACAGAATGTTGCCACTGAAAACGCTTGGCAGCAGCTTCCCCAGGACTTTCTGCGCCGCCTCATCCTGATCCTCATCCTCATCCACAGTTCTGCGTGCGAGGGGATCCCACACGCGGTACTAAGCATGGCGATTCTAACTGCATATTGCATGCATAAAAAACTGTTCTGATTTTGTGCGACTAAACGTTTATTACTGATTCAATCAACTTTCCCTTCCTCGTGGCGGCTTAGTTGCGTAACTGGAGGGTGGAATTGTGAGTGAGAAGTTGTCGCAATAAGTGAGCAAATTTTCATCTCGCTTGGAGGGTGGAGCTTTTACAATCATTGCTTCAAGATGCTTTTAGTTGCGTTAAAAGCGAGAGATCGTGTCGCGTCCACACAAAATGGGTTAAAATAGTCAACTAAACTGTTTAATAATATTCGCAAGACATCCCAGTCTGGTGCTGCGTTCTCTCAGCCACGCTGGTAGAGAGTCCAGTCGGGTCCGGTCAGGCTGGCCGGCGGGTAGGCGAACGTCAGCAGGTGGCACTCAAGCTGGAGCTGGGAGAAAACGGCGGCCTGGCAGTCGGCTGTGGCGCTGCACCACAGTAGGCAGTCCGCGTCAGATTGGGCAGCAGCCGGCCAGGATGAGGTCTCGGACGAGATGACGGTGAGACTGTTCTGCTTCAGCACAGTATAGACGTTTTTGTCTGAAATCAGTTTTGTCAGTTTAGATGGCAGTTTTACTTTTCACCCATACCGATAAAACGGGTATTATTTCCACGGTGGCAAACAGAATCAATTCACTCACTGGGGTAGCTCAGCTCGAAGACGGAATTGCGGTTAGCCGCTCCGCACTTCTGCCCCGAATTTCCTGTGCAGAGATTGCTGCACTGGCTTTCTCCGGCTGCACCATGGACTCCGAAGGAGTTTCCGCAGAAGCACTGCTCACCAACCTGGATACCGAAGTACCGGAAGCCGCCTAGAGAGCAGACGCTACCGCACAGCTCGTGCGTCATTGTGGTCTTGTTGTACACGTAACCGCCAAATGTGATGCTGAGTTCACCGATGTTGCTGACTCCGAGTAATCCATTCAAGTCCCTTGAGCTTGAGCTGTCCACATAGCAGCCTCTGTAAGAGAAACTGATGGACTCAGAGCAGGTCATGAAGGCCAGAAGCCATATAAGCAGTTGCTCAAGTTGATTCATTTTTCCTGAAGGAAAAGTGTTAAAGCGCATTTTGGGTTCTCACGCTCACGCTTTTATCTTCCAAAGCAATGTCGTTAATTGGACATGGATGACCAATAGAAGCTGTCTGCTGATATTTGGTTCTATTATTGACAATGCTTTGTTCCCATCTGGATCCGTGATCCATTGGAATGGGAAAGGCTCTGGGATTCGTTGCCATAGTGATGCAATTCCCCAATCAAGAAATCAATTACTGGGTGCCCGAGAGGCTTGGTAAACAGTGCTGAATTAGAGGGTCCATGGCAGCAATCAAGCATACTCCTATATTAACAGCACAATTAATTAATGGCATGCGTGTGGTTTCAGAACAAAAGCCATATGAACAGAAAAAGCTAGAACCTGAACGCCATTAAAGACAGTAAACAAGATCGCATCAGACTACTGGCATCAGATTTTTATAGTCTACTGAATACAAAAGAATTTATTGTCCCTATTTCTGATTAAACTGTTCTCGAATAAATTTCAGCACCACTTTTTCCATTTTTCTACTCACAAAAGTAGTCTAAACTGTATCTAAATTATATTTTTGTAGATATACCTGCGTTACAAAGGTGTCGTCAGAAAGTGACTTGAAACTACAAATTTTATTAGTGATTTCCAGAACTGGCTTCTTACAGGCGGTCCAGGTGCTAATTTAAGACGTTCAGTTAGACTTGCCATAAACAGTCAAAGATTAAATACTAATATTTTAAGTTCAGTTTTGCCGGTACAAGTGTCACAACACGCTCAAAATCCCATTCAAGCAAGCATCAGTGTTGAATAAGTAAACACATACGCGTCTTAAATCAGTTAACAAGTGACAGTTGAAGGTTTTTAGATGTTATAACGAGATTTTTAAGGATCCTGAGAGAAAATTTAAACCTTTCAATCATTCGAAATCATGATCCTTGCCCCATCACCTTCATGCAACCTTGACTGGCCCTGCCAATACTCATACCGAATAGAGCAGCATCACAACAGAGTCCGAAGTGACACGGCATAAGCCCACATGCACAGATATCCGACGTCTGTCCTCATCAATGGGATGTCTGCAGCGTCAGTAGCTCCCGCACCGCGGCTATACTGGATGGAAAAAACTTGAGAACGATCCAAGGACCAAGCTTTTCTTCGAACTATTGTTTTCTGAGATTGAATTCAATTTTTTTAATTCTGCCATCCACACTGCTTTTTGCTCCGGAAGTATTTGTGTCCGTTACCAGGAAATGAGCTTGCTGCATGCCCTCACAATGCATTTTGTTATCTTCCTCAGCAAGTACCTTTTTACAGGTAGAGTTCCGGAAGATTGCAGGCTGGAAAACGTGAGCCCCGATGTCTCCGGAGGTGCATCAGTAGCGTCAGCAGCTCCCAGGGATGTGGAGACTAGGTACTGGATTGTTGACGATAAATCTGCGGTGAATTTGCATGCTCTATGCGATTATTTAACGTATAAAATGCACTGATTTACTACATCTATCAGTAAGAAAATGTACATGCACATTGAGCACTATAGCTTATTAGGTGAGAGCCAACCTCTCCTTTCCTCTCAACTCGACTTAATTTATTTGGCGAGCAAAAATCGTCTTGACACGATTGAAGGGAACTTTCTTCTCCAAAAAACTTCTTTTACGTAGATTCTATGCTCATAAAATTGCTCATAAAGTGCAGGTATCCAAAAGTTAATTCGACCGAAACTCAAAATATTGTCCAACAGAATGTTTCTTTTGCCTCTAGCTCTAGAACTTATTATTTTCAGATCGTTGTCACGCTGTTTGGCCTCGAAGCTGCTTGTCCGTCCTTACAAGACTCAACTAGGTTTTGATGAACACAGCCCATCCGGGTCCGGTCAGGCTGGCTGGCGGGAAGGCGAACGGCAGCAGGCGGCAGGCGAGCAGCTGCTTGGAGAAGACGGCGCCGCTGCAGTTGGCTCTGGCGCTGCACTGGAGCAGGCAGTCCGCGTCGGACTGGGCAGCGGCCGGCCAGGACGAGTCGACGGTAGAGGTCACCGTGATGTCCGAATTCTTCAGCACAGTGTATGCATTGTTGCCTGAAAGTTGTGTAATTTTATTAAGATTTTCTCTCAGTTGAAATTCTAAGAGGCAGCGTCGAGCTAACTCACTCGGAAGGTCATAGCAAACACGGAGTTGATTGAGAAGCCGCCACAAATCTGCTCTGGGTTTCCCGTGCACTGCCTGTTGCACATGCTATCACTGAGCTGTCCGTGGAGTCCGTAGGAGCTGCCGCAGAAGCACTGCTTGCCGACCTGCACGCCGAAGTATGGAAAGCGGCCCAGAGAGCAGACGTTGCTGCAGAACTCGTGCGACATGTTGTTGAGGCTGTGCACTAGGTCGCCAACACCAATACTGTACGGCCCCAGATTTTTTAACCCTTTCAGACCTGTCAGGTCTCTGTTCGAGTTATCACCGTCTCGATAACAACCAACGTAGGAGAAATGAGCCACCCTGCCGGCTGCACAGGTCAGGAGGCCGCACAGCAACGCCGACTCTAACAGTGAGATTCTCATTCTTATTCAAGAATAGTTACGGGTTAAAGCTATCGAATCTCAACAAACGGAGCTTGGAAGCAATTCTCTCACGAGCGTCATCCTTTTATCCTTTTCTGAGTACAGGCATTCAGATTTTATCCAATCAGACGGTTCTGTAAGCTTTGAATTAGCCATGCTCGATTATTCACAGATACTAGCGACGGATCATAGGATGATTCAAACAGTTGCGAGCGTATCTAAAACTCCGACAGTGGCGTACTGCAACTTCATTCCCGTAAACAACAATGAATAAAAACAAGCAGTCTCGTACAAGAACAAAACTGACCAAATTTATCAACCCTATGAAGAGCAGCTACCATTCTGCAACTTTCTCATACACTCAGAAACACTGAAAAGTCGCCACTCTATGCGCCAGTGAGCAATTTCTCTTGGACTATTCTGAAATAAAAGATACGAGAAAACTGATCGATCGGGGTAGCTTTAATCCGTCCAACCCTCGCACACCGCCCCCCCCACTTCATTCCTCGACTCAAGTCTGCCGCGTGGCCTGGCTGAATTGCGTCACTCGCAAAGGATTGAGAGACTTTACCTGCGCTCTCAAAAGTAGCGACCACAGACTGGATCTTCTGTGATGACGACTTTTCGATGTTGCTGAGTATAAAGTTCGTGTCCTTGAGCAAGACACTTATTTACTCTGCATTGCTTCGGTTCACCTAGCGGTAAAATGGGTGCCAGCAATAGCTGGGGTAATTGAGGGTGTGTTAATCGTCAGGCATGTACAATCTCTGTCCCTCATTGGTTGTCAATTGCACAACAACCCTCGGGCAAGTTTCGTGCACAAACTCCCCCGAAAATGGGTCCTTTCACGAAATCGTGAAAGCGAGCGAACGAAAGTTATAAAATTTTCCCGCAGCACAGGCAATATTTTTGGCGAGCTACAAAAGTTTAAACTTTTCAGTACACGAATAAAACTGTAGGGACGTTGACCCTAAACTTTGCAGGCTCTAAGCAGAGCTACGGGAGATTCTCGCAGCACAGGAGAAGATGGAATCTGTCGAGAGCCGACCCAGTGGCGGTTTGACAGCTTCAAGCAGGCTGCAGCAGTACAGATTGCTCCGTCACCTGATACTCCGTCGATCCCTCCACATCCCTGTTGTGTCTTTAAAGGCAACGATGTGGAGACAGAGCAACCATGCCCGCCCGCATGGCCCAATCCACTGACTACAACAGCTCAGTCTCGCTCTTTCTTCGGAAGGTGGCCGCCTCCCCCAGTTACTGGCTCCCTAGCCTGTAAGTTTGCGTTATTGAAAAAATTTATTCTATATACAACATTGTTTTTAAACCTAGGAAACAAGCCTCAAAACGAAGGTTTTCCTATTTTCTGAGCAGCTTTCTTTTTTTTCTTATCAGGTATTTCCCAAAACAATAGAAATCCTTGGAAGGACCAAACCAAAATGAAAACTAAAAAAAATCAATTCGTCAAATTTTTTTCTTCCATCTTTTATTGTCGAGATACTGCGGAAAGCGCGACCGCCCGAAAAAGAAGAGATCGAGCTTTTGCGACGATCACGGAGGAACCATGCAGCGTCGCTAGCAGCTTCCTGCTGGAAGGTGGATTTCAGCCCTTCGAGTGTCTCAAAAGCAGCGCATGAGCTGATTAAAGTAGTCAGGTTTGCGTCGTTACCTAAATTGTGCGCTAATGTGCATAAATACGCATTTTGTCAAAATCCCTAATTTCTAGATCCATCCTGTCTAGATCCATTGCGTGTACTGGGTGCATTCCTTTTTGCACTGGTATTTGGATTCGAACTTGGGATCATGCTGCTTATAATAGGAACCTAGTGGCACAAATGAGAAAACTTCTATTGTAAATTAATTTTTAGGAAGGTGCAGGACTGCAGGTGGCTTTGCACTGATGGTTGAAAGTTGTTGGGACTCTGGTTTTGGGCAGCAAATTGAATGAGGTTTAAAGAATACGTATGGAAAGTGGATAATTAGAGTACTAATACAAGTAGTGAGTAAAAGTAGTATATTAGGAAGGTTTTCGAACTGAGATGATTTCGTTTTTTTCTTATAGAATAATCAATATGCTTCGTAGAATTAATGGGATTACGGGGGGAAGTGAAAAACTCGAATAGCACACTCAGGAAAACTATTCAAATAAATCTTAATCCCAGGAAGATGCATGGTTTAATGCCATTTGTTAATTGCCAAAAAGCTGATTGACAATCGAGTTAAAACATTTTTTATTTAACTCACACTATCTCAAAGTTACAAAGCGAATTCCAGCACATCAAAAATCTTATTAGATCAAAAACCGATTTTTTCTGAGATAAATATTTTTCAGTTTTGTTCAGAGTTGAATCGTTGTCATGCTGTTTGGCTTCGAAGCCGCTTGTCCTTTTCTCTGAAAGCATCTAAGTTTTGATGAACACAGCCCACTCCGGTCCGGTCAGGCTGGCTGGCGGGAAGGCGAACGGCAGCAGGCGGCAGGCGAGCAGCTGCTTCGAGAAGACGGCGGCGCTGCAGTTGGCTTTGGCGCTGCACTGGAGCAGGCAGTCCGCGTCAGACTGGGCAGCGGCCGGCCAGGACGAGTCCACGGCAGAGGTCACCGTGATGTCCTTCAGCACAGTGTAGGCATTGCTTTCTGGAAGTTGTGGTTCCAACAAAAACCTACTCAATTAGATAAATTCGCAACTCCAAGAGAACGGAGCAAGGCTAACTTACTTGGGTAGTGCAGAGCGAACACGGAGTTGATGGTGAAGCCACCGCAAATCTGCTCTGGGTTTCCCTTGCACTGGCTGTTACATTTGCTATCGCTGAGCTGTCCGTGGAGTCCGTAGGAGCTGCCGCAGAAGCACTGCTTGCCGACCTGCACGCCGAAGTAGGGGAAGCCGAACAGAGAGCAGAAGTTGCTGCAGACCCCGAGCGTCATGTCAGGGCTGTACATTAATGCACCGTCGGTGATGTACGATCCCAGATTGTTAAGTCCATTCAGTGTTTTCAGGCCTGTCAAGTCTCTGTTTGGGTTAGCGGCGTCTTGGTAGCAACCGACATAAGAGAAATGAGCCACCCTGCCAGCCGCACAGGTCAAGAGGGCGCACAGCAACGCCGACTGCAGCTGGGAAATGCTCATTGAGAAGAACTACAAGGCAACAGTTTAAGTCTTTGGAGTCTTAATGATATGAATTCGCTAACCTTTTCTTACTCGAATCAGTCTTTTTATCCTGTTGCCAGTGCTGGCAGTACCTACATGTAGATTTCTATCCAATCAGGTGGTTTCCATTATTGTCTACGACATTTTGGAAAATGCTAGAAAGCCTATTGGGATTGGCTACGCACTACTGAATGCTGATTACCTATGATCGCAGATAAAGTGATAAGTTAGAAATAGGTCTAAATTTGCTGCAGTTCAGATGCCGACCAGATTTCGAGTACAATAAATAATAATTAAATAACTGATTACTACTGACTTAATGGGCAGATAAACAAACGACATCTGAAGGCTCCGTGCGGCTATTCAGTTCAAGGACTGGTGGGTCGACACACACACCCTGAATTACCCCAGCTAATGCTGGCACCCATTTTACAGCTGTGTGAACTGAAGCAATGCAGAGTTAAGTGTCTTGCTCAAGGACACAAATTGTTCTAATTGGGTCGAGAATCGAACCTCGAACCTTCCAGTCGTGAGTCCGACGCTCTAACCACTAGGCTCTAGGTTGTAAGAATTCTCAGTATTTGCTAAGGTAGATGCCGACTTTTCAAGCCGTTTGATGTCCTCTAGTTCTTGCACACCTATACCTGTGAAATTGGCTGAGTGCGAAGGCTCACTTCCCAAATTAGCTTCTGCGAAAGCCATTGCAAGTCTGTTCGATGAAGAAGAGGTTCATTGTGAGCCAGTTTATACTGGTAGGACTAGATCAAATAGGAAAAAGAGAAGAAAGCAATAAATTTGCAGCAGTGCGAATTTACCTCAAACCAATGTAGTCGAACTGATTTGCAACTTATGACAAAAACGAAAATTTCATTTTTTCCTTGCGAGTCCTGTGAGCGGCTATTTGATAATTTTTTTGGTTGACAATTTTCTAGAGAATTCTTGAGACGCTTCTTGATAATCTCTTAGCAATAAGACTGATTCATCTTATTACAGGGTTCTTTGCTTGGTTAGGTTTCTTAAATGCTATTATATCCTATATGTATTTTATTGTATATTTTATTTTATTATACTATAATATATATTAGAATATGCTATTATTTAGTCCATAAATCTAATGGACTAGTCACAACTTATCACAACTACGGATGTTTCTCAGTGGATTCGAATAGTACTGTACTATTGTGCCTCACTTATTATCCAGGAGCTTATCAATGGTAATAATGTATTCTGCATACTCTGTGCTTTGTCAGCTTGCTATCCATTGCAACAGAGTACAGAGTACAACCATTGCTATGCAAACCAATAAACCAAGGTAACAACGGTACAACGGTAACTTCTAGTGGTCCTTGCAATAAATAATCAAGTAAAAATTTCACTCATTTGTATTAAAAATAGATTGCTTACACTTACACTTCGAACAAAACACGACTCCAAACACGACTCACTCTTATAAATGTCATAGATGCTTTGACACAAGTTTATCATGACAATGAGAATAAATATAAATTATTAGTACAGGTACTTGTACGGCCAACGATCCTCTTTACGAACTTGGCTCCCACAGTATGCCTAAACTGTTTATAGTAAAAAATTATAAAGCTACTCATGTTTGGCGCAACTTTATGTGCCTATGGTAACGCATTTAAGTGCCTAACAGCAAAAATTGTGGAAGAGAATCCTACTAGGAAGTTCCTTTGTTCTTGAATTTGAGTTCACAAAGTTTGGGCCGAGTAGTTAAATAGAAATGAGTAGTTATGGGTAGTTTTAACACATAAACAACCTTGACTTACTTGACTTAGCTGCAGTGGGCTCCGTGAGTCCGGAAACAGCGAGGAGGCGTTGCCGCCCATTTCGCTAAACCCTGGTGACCACGGGCAGCTGGTACTGCGCGGTGTCGCGCAGGGAGTTCCGGTGGTGCCGGTGTCCGCAGCGCGG
This sequence comes from Macrostomum lignano, assembly GCA_002269645.1. NCBI lineage: Eukaryota > Metazoa > Platyhelminthes > Macrostomidae > Macrostomum > Macrostomum lignano. The sequence continues at coordinate 331,065 of NIVC01000462.1, forward strand.
TCCCCCTCCGGAGAGTCCAGGAGGTGGTTTGTCGTCCGCCCGGTAGCTCTTAGGTAGCGGACGAGCTGGCAGAGATTCTCGAGACTGAAAACGTCGGAGAGGTCCGGGTATGGGCCGAGGTAGGTGAGCCTGTCCTGAGTAAAGGTGGGGCATTCACAGAAAAAGTGCTCCGCATTCTCGACGCCGGAGAGGCAGAACATAAACAGCCTGTGCATGTGTTAAAAACAGTAATTTAGAGTAGTCTAAATCAACCTGAGTAGAATTCATACTGGTGTAAAATATTGCATTCGTATGCCTGTGATTTGCGCAGTCAAAGGCTGCTAATCTTCTGGTAGGATTTTGAACTAATACTGAATAACTAGAAAATAAAATACAAATAACAGAAAAGACACAAATGTAGATTAATCAGAATTTCACCACAGCCGCCTCACGTGAGCTTGTAGTCAGAGACAATGGCCCCCGCAGCTCTGGGCTGAAGCTGCTTTTCTGAAAGTAGTTCCCAAGGCAGGCAAGCAGAACACAAGTAGGCGATGGAAGGAATTGAGAGCAGAGGCGCAGAAACTGTGGTCGACTCCATCGTGAGCTTTCAAATTCTGCGAGCAGTCTCGGGTGACTGCTATTCTGTTTCTGACACACTGAAAACTTTTCCTGATTCTGACACTGAGGAATCGATGGGATTATTCAGCAACTACGAAGTATTGTAAGGCTTTTTTGATGAAGGAGAGTTTCTTTGTTTAAAACAAGTGCGCGAGTTTGTAGGGCTGGATTGGATAGGCAAGGAAGGAAAAAATTATGAATCTGCAGCAATGCCATTGTAAACTCACGTATTCCGTTATAACCTCAGGCGCACGAAAACTTTCGATGACAAAATTTCAGCACTTTTGTAGACAGAGCCAGAGATACCACTGAGGCTTGACGAAGCCTCTTGGCGCTTCTTAGATGGATACTCCAGTTACATAACTGAGCAGACTTACTACAATTTCATCCCCTGGCGTCGATGGGGTGAGATATCGTGAGCTAACGACGACAAGGTTTACATAGGTAACACAGCTCAAGCAATAAGATTAGCGTTTAACACTCGGGTTGCTACGGGGGCGAGGGTTAGGCGGTTAGACTCATCAGTTTTACTCTGTTTGAGTTAGAGTGTTTGGGGGAAGCCAGTTCTGAGTTCTTTTCCTGTCTTTTCGTGCGGGCCGGTCCGCGCGTCCACCCCTCGGTTGCTATGCCCCTCAGGGTTGGCCGCCGGTCTTGGGTGCGCCCGCTGCTCCTCCCCAGGAGCGGCCTCCTTGTCGGGCTCATTTAATATTCAATAGCAAATAACAATACAATATTTGACACAATATAGTATAAAGAACATTTCGCTTCCAATTATTTTCCAACAGCAAGTCATGGCGGCTGCAGGAAGCGCTCACCGTCACGAATCTGCGTCTCCAGGACTGAACCTGCGTCTCCAGGACTGAACCTGCGTCTCCAGGACTGAACCTGCGTCTCCAGGACTGAACCTGCGTCTCCAGGACTGAACCTGCGTCTCCAGGACTGAACCTGCGTCTCCAGGACTGAACCTGCGTCTCCAGGACTGAACCTGCGTCTCCAGGACTGAACCTGCGTCTCCAGGACTGAACCTGCGTCTCCAGGACTGAACCTGCGTCTCCAGGACTGAACCTGCGTCTCCAGGACTGAACCTGCGTCTCCAGGACTGAACCTGCGTCTCCAGGACTGAACCTGCGTCTCTAGGACTGAATCTGCGGCTCCAGTTTCGTTTTGTGTTAAGCCGAGCAAACAAGGAGTGGGATAAAGGGGCATGGTAATTCTTCACTATCATGGTACGTCAAGTGCATAACCCCAGTACTTCAACATAGGTAGCCTATCTACAATCAGGAACAACTTTAAAAAGATGCACTTTTTACAAGGCCAGTAGGCGTGTTTTGTCTTTCTTTCAATCTCAGCTGTCACGAAAATATTACAATTTGATTATTGTCGGTTTCAAGGATTTTCCTGGTTATTTCATCATGGAAAATTATTTTGTGTACATTCAGCTGGAATGACTGCAGCAGACCAGACAGCTAAAGCAAACAGAGAAACTACTGGAGCACTTGGGTGTGCTATAAATAGTTTAGGCGTACATTCTGGACCAAATTTGAAGAGTACATGCATGCTCATCAATGCACAGCTTCAATGCGAAATACGAAAAGTGAAAATCGAAAAGCGGTACGAGGACCACATTAAAGAATGTTGTGCAGGTACTACCTGCTCTTGACAATGGCAAATAGAGTTTATTGATGAGCTTTACCTAAAACTCGAGGAACTACTCTGTTCAAAAAACTATTTATACAGCGGGTGTTCAAAGCTCCAAGAACTGAAAAACTACTAAGCCATCTCTAACCTACAGAGAAGACTGCACTACAGCAATGTCAGCCGATCAGTCGCAAGACTCCAGCCAGATCACTACGGTGGTGCTGATGAGCAAGACAGGCAGCGGAAAGAGCTCTCTGGCCAACACCCTAATGAACGAGAAAAGCTTCATAGTCGGAAACGGCATGAGGTGGCAGACGAAGCAGTGCGAGGCACAGATGCGAACGGTCCGCGGTCGCAGCCTGCTGGTGGTGGACACTCCCGGAACCATGGACTCCAAGGACGTTAACATGCCGCAGGGTGAGCTGCTGCGCACGCTGAACAAGTGTCCGTGCGGCGTTGACGCCTTTCTCGTGGTCGCCAGAGCGGACGTCCGCTTCACAAACGAAGAGTGCCTGGCTATCCGCCAGACTGTGGAAGTGTTCGGTCCGGAGTCGTGCAAGCGCGTCATCGTGGTGTTCAGCAGAGGTGACCATTTTGACAACGACATCAACGAATTTAAAAATAAAGAGCTGAAAGTCGCGCGAGAAGAAATTCCTGAGCTCGACAAGATGATGAAGGACTTCGGAGACCGCTACGTGCTGATGGACAACGGCAAGAGGTGCGACCCGGGTATGCAGGAACGGCAGGTGGCAACGCTGATGGGCCTTATCGATGAGGTATCGAAGCTGAACCCGAGCAAGTACAAGTACCTGGATAAGCAGACTGAGGAGCGGAAACGCCGAGAGGAGACTGAGGCGCAGAAGCAGAATGACGTAGAAGATGGAAAAGATGGAAGCCGAGATCAAGCTTTTAAAGCAGCAGCAGCATCAGCGACAGCAGCAGCAGCATCAGCGGCAGCAGCAGCAGCATCAGCAGCAGCAGCAGCAGCATCAGCAGCATCAGCAGCAGCATCAGCAGCAGCATCAGCAGCATCAGCGGCAGCAGCAATCAATATATGCGCAGCGCCAACAGCCACAGCTCAGTTTAGGCTTTGTGGGCATTGTGAGCAGTCTTGGACAGGGGGCTGGAGCAATCTTTGCAAGTCCTGTGGTCGACGCTGCTAAGCTATTTGATAAAGTTTTTGGCTGACAGTTTTATTAAGAACTCCTTACACTCTCCTATCTATAGACAACCGCTGTCCTATGAGATTGAGTTAATTTCTGAGTTCTTTGCTTCGGTAGTTTTGTTGAATACTCCATGGTTATTCAGTTTTGAAACCTTGTAAATTAGTGACACAACAAATTTTGCGAAATGGACTTTTTGAGGTCTATGGCCCAGAGACACGCTCTCTGGCTTCTACCCTTTCTGGCCACTGCGTGGCTGGCGGGAGAAGTATTTTGTTGTTGTTGCTGAAATTGACTCAAATTATGCTGTACTATTGTGCCTCACTGCCTATCCAGAAGCTTATCAATAGTGATTCTTTGCTTGATCAGCTCGCTATCCATTACAGCAGGCTCAAGAATTTATGCCTCATTCTGCTGTGCAAACCAATTAATATCGGTGAAATAGAAAGTTTGCGCTCAGTGTTGAAAAATTAGTAGTCCTGAGTTAAGCTTTAATCCAGACAAGACTAACCTTATTTAAAATCCTAGATGCTATTGGTGTAAAAACAGTGAGAATAAATATAAATTATTTAATACAGGTGTTTGTACCAACAAGCCACACTTCGAGCTTGGCTCCTTCCGTATGCATCAACTTTTAATAGCCAAGAATAAATATAAAGATTTCCGTGTTCTACGCGATATTATGTGCCTGTGGTAACTTAGTCAAGGGCCTAGCAGCAAAAATCATTGAAGATATTTCTGCTAGGAAGTTCCTATGTTCTTCAATCTGATTTCACAAAATTGGGGGCAAGTAGTTAAATAGAATTACGTCGGACTCTCGCGTCAAAGTCACGAGTTCGATTCCGTTCAGGCCGCATCAATGACAAGGTCATTGTTGTTCAATAGAAAATTTATTTTTGGACTGAACTGTCTACAAAGCGACTCCAGAACTGAAACTGCGTCTCCAGGACTGAACCTGCGTCTCCAGAACTGAAACTGCGTCTCCAGGACTGAACCTGCGTCTCCAGGACTGAACCTGCGTCTCCAGGACTGAACCTGCGTCTCCAGGACTGAACCTGCGTCTCCAGGACTGAACCTGCGTCTCCAGGACTGAACCTGCGTCTCCAGGACTGAACCTGCGTCTCCAGGACTGAACCTGCGTCTCCAGGACTGAACCTGCGTCTCCAGGACTGAACCTGCGTCTCCAGGACTGAACCTGCGTCTCCAGGACTGAACCTGCGTCTCCAGGACTGAACCTACATCTCCAGTTTCGTTTTGTGTTAAGCCGACCAAACAAGGAGTGTGGGATATGGGGGCATGGTAATTCTTCACTATCAAGTACAATAACCCCAGTACTTCAACATAGGTAGCCTATCCAGAATCAGGAACAACTTAAAAATATTCACTTTTAGGCGTGTTTGTCTTTATTCCAATCTCAGCTGTCACGAAGATATTTCAATTTGATTATTGTCGGTTTCAAAGATTTCTTGGTTATTCCATCATGGAAAATAATTTTGCGTACTTTCAGCTGGAATGACTGCCGCAGACTAGACAGATAAAGCAAAACAGAGAAACTATTAGAGAAACTGCTGGGCCACTTTGGGTGTGCTATAAATAGTTTAGGCGCATATTCTGGACCAAATTTGAAGAGTACATGCAGGCTCATCAATGCACAGCTTCAATGCGAAATGCGAAATGCGAAAATCGAAAAGCGGTACGAAGAGGACCACAGAGAGGCAGTACAGGTACTACCTGCTCTAGACAATAGCAAATAAAACTTAATGATGAGCTTTACCTAAAGTTCTAGGCACTACTCTGTTCACAAAACTCTATATATACAGCGGGTGTTCAAAGCTCCAAGAACTGAAAAACTACTAAGCCATCTCGAACCTACAGAGAAGACTGCACTACAGCAATGTCAGCCGATCAGCCGCAAGACTCCAGCCAGATCACTACGGTGGTGCTGATGAGCAAGACAGGCAGCGGAAAGAGCTCTCTGGCCAACACCCTATTGAACGAGAAAAGCTTCGAAGTCGGAAACGGCATGAGGTCGCAGACCAAACAGTGCGAGGCACAGATGCGAACGGTCCGCGGTCGCAGCCTGCTGGTGGTGGACACTCCCGGAACCATGGACTCCAAGGACGTTAACATGCCGCAGGGTGAGCTGCTGCGCACGCTGAACAAGTGTCCGTGCGGCGTTGACGCCTTTCTCGTGGTCGCCAGAGCGGACGTCCGCTTCACCAACGAAGAGTGCCAGGCCATCCGTCAGACTGTGGAAGTGTTCGGCCCGGAGTCGTGCAAGCGCGCCATCGTGGTGTTCAGCAGAGGCGACCATTTTGACAACGACATCAACGAGTTCAAAGAAGAGTTGAAGGCCGCCCGAGGAGAAATTCCTGAGCTCGACAAGATGATGAAGGACTTCGGAGACCGCTACGTGCTGATGGACAACGGCAAGAGGTGCGACCCGGGTATGCAGGAACGGCAGGTGGCATCGCTGATGGGCCTTATCGATGAGGTATCGAAGCTGAACCCGAGCAAGTACTTGAAGAAGGACCTGGAAAAACAGACTGAGGAGCGGAAACGCCGAGAGGAGGCGGAGGCCCAGAAACAGCGGGATGAAGCAAAGAAGATGGATAAGATGAAAGCCAAGGTCAAGCTTCTAGAACAGCAGCAGCAACTACTAAGTGCGCAGCGCCAACAGCCCCAGCCAGGTTTTGTGGACATTATGAGCAGCATCGGACAGGGGGCTGGAGCAATCCTTGCGAGTCCTGTGGTCGGCGTCGCTAAGCTTGTTGATTCTGCTTTTGGTTGACAATTTTCTGGAGAATTCCTAACTCTTGAATCAATGAGATTGATTGACTCAAGTAGAGATTTCTTTGCTTCAGTAGCTTTTTTAGATATGAGATGCTTATTCAGACTATGAAACCTTGTAACTTAGTGTCACTTCACGCAGATCGCGCAGTAATATCTTGTACCACACTGCATGACTATCCAGAAGCTTATCAATAGCGATAATGCACTCTGCGTATTCTTTCCTTGATCAGCTCGCTATTCATTACATTACAGCAGGCTGATATATTTATGCTTTATTCTGCTATGCAAACCTATTAATAACAAAACAAACAACAAGCAAAATTACATAGTATTTACTCGAAATTGATTTTTCAAGTTTTAGTTTTTATTTACCATTTCAACTTTGATTTTTGTCAAAAACTAGTTCCGAGAGTTGGTCTTCTTTTAGAGGAAGTTTTACAACCAAGTGAATAAACTGACTTTTCATGTTAATTTTTGTTAGTTTGTACTGATAGAGCTCACTGGTAGCACTATTTAACGTGAAGCAAATCGCTTTAATGACTTGCGATCTGTTAATTGACTTGAATTAGTCGTTTAATTCTACATGGATTTTGCTGCTTATTGTCCATGGTATACTGTACTCATGAACAAGGTCGTTTAAGCACTCAAAATCGACTACTTAATCCGTCTTTATTCAAACACGGATCGCTGCCTATTTTATATTCAAGCGCAAAGGCATTTATTAGAGCTACACAAGTTTCCACTCCGAAACCAGTGGTCAAACTTCCTCAGATCTCAGCATTAAGTGACGCAATTAATTCATATGACGCCTGCATTTCTTATCCTCAACTGTGGGCGATGCAAGATGCGTCACAAGGTTTGGTGAGGACAGAGTAGAGAGGTGTGGGCAATTTCGCATTAAAGCTGCCACTTGTTGACCACAGGTTTCGGGGTGGAACTTTAACATGTTGCTGAGTGTATAGGCCTCCATAAACAAATGAAGCACTTGGCAATTATAAATAAATGCCTTACACAATTTATGCTTGTCATCTGTCAGAAGTGGACTCTGCTGTCAAAAGTTCTGGTTCGAAAATTAAAGAATATGATATTAGGAATTGAATTAAATTAACTGATTACACTCGCCCTAATGGGCATATGTGCAACCGATAGCCCAGCTATAGGACCCCAGCTAATGCTGGCACCCATTTTACAGCCGGGTGAACTGAAGCAATGCAGAGTTAAGCATCTTGCTCAAGGACACAAATTGTTCGGATTGGGTCGAGAATCGAACCCCCGACCTTTTTTAGTCGTGAGTCCGACACTCTAACCACTAGGCTACAGCCCGGCCTTCTTAAGTGAAGGTGTGCTCAATTATGCGCCAGAATCTCGAAATATTTTAGCTTCATATGTTCTTGGATAGTGCAAGTATGAAGTAGTAGTCAACTGATCTGAGCTAATATAATGCATTTTAAAGCCATATTGTGCAGAACTCATATAGCTCAAAGCCTACTGGTTGAGTGCAAAAGTTCGTTACCGCTGTTTCATAGATTTTTTGCTTGCTTGTATAAATAAATAGAATACACGAAAATAATGTAAAATAATGGCATGTGCATCAGTCAATTTTCGGTGCACCAGCCCCAAATGAATGTGGCCTCTGCATTTTTCTGCGTTAACCTATTCATAAATAATTTAAGCAGCAACAAAAAGCAATTTATGTAGTGTATATCTAAAATTAAACCAATAAGTTTTTTATACGAACAAAATAATGAGAATACAAGCTATAGCATAGTGTATATGCTGTGTATAAATATAAATATTATATATTTGATTTCATATTCATCGAAGTACTGACAAAAAGTCCTTCCAGTGTCACAGCTCCGCAATAGGCACGCAGGAATACGCGTAGGATTTGGAAAAATTCCTAAGCTTTTCTGAGCATCAAAAGGTTATAAAAATGGATTTTTTAAAGCTTTCTCTTAGCATTACTCGTACAGTAAAGCAGACGGTGCTTGGTATTAAAACTAGTGCAGTACAAGCATATTGTCTTTAATGTATGAAGACTTATAACATACCAAGAATATTTTCGACCTGCGGCCGATTTCATAAAAAATCTAAAAGTGACAAGCGTCAACGATTTGGTTTCATAAACATAGGTTCTTAGTCTTGTTAAAAACAAACTTTATGTCTATGGTCGAGACACCATTTGAAATCCATCCAGCCTTAAGACCACAGACCACAATTTTAGGATCTGTGTTTTAGACAGACTTGCTTTAAAGACGGCCTCTGCGTTCTTCTTGGACTTTAATACACAGCTTTAATAAAGCTACAAGTGTCATAGCGACTTGTTAAAAGCACAAGACAAGAGGAAGTACGAGCTATTTTCACACAGAAGCATCCAAGACATCACACAGATGTATGTCTATGGACGAAACCCCGAAGAAGCGCTTGTAATTTGTCAAATCTCGCTTGTCACTTGTCACTTGTCGATTTTACAAAAAAGAAGAGAAGCCGAGAAAAAAGCGGAAAGTAGAGAGAGATAGAGAATTCTGTTAAAGGTGATCGATCAATATTGAAAACGTATTAAGCTAGGAACTCAACAAAATAGTGTTGGAATTCTTTGGAAATAGGAATCTTGGGTACATAAAAGACCTCACCTGGTAAACAACTGTAGGCGCACTCAGAGAAAAACAAATAATCAACTATTGCCCAAGAAGTAGTAAGTTAGTTACCTGTGCAGAAAATTAATTGAAAACACTTTAAAAAAGTCGCTCCACACTCGTGAGTATGAATACTATTTAAACACCATTTTCACTACTGTCGTTGAGGCCATCAATTCCCCAATCAGACAGTCTATTTCTCCGTCGGTCTGTTTAGCAGGGCCATCTCGTTCATGTTATTTCTGGGTGAATCCGCTTCTGCAATAAATAATTTATGGAATTAATCAAATTTGGATCAGCATATTCAAAACACTCTACTTCTATATAGTAGAATGGTATGATTGCATGCATTAAATTGTAAAAGAATAAAGCTTTTCGTTTTTCGTGTTGAACAACACAAATAAGTTTAAAAAAATTTAAGACAAACTACTAGGCCATTGATTATAGTTACACAGAAGGCTGCTTAAAGCACAACATGCCAAGTGGTAAGGCTGCAGTTGTCTCGGAGTAAGTGCTAATCGTACAGATTTAATATTTGTTATAACATCAGCCGTAAAAGTGCTCTTACGCCGTGACTCACGTTCATACGGGAGAGTGCCTCGACCTCGTATCTGTCTGGTACGATGCGGCATTGGATTAGTGGGAGGCTGGCGTAGGTGGGAAAAACAATTGAAAAAAACAAATGCGCTAAATCTCAGTGAGGTTGAAGGGCGATTCTCAATGATGTTGAAGGGCGATTCTCAATGATGTTGAAGGGCGATTCTCAAGGATGTTGGAGGGCGATTCTCAATGATGTTGAAGGGCGATTCTCAATGATGTTGAAGGGCGATTCTCAAGGATGTTGGAGGGCGATTCTCAATGATGTAAGGGCGATTCTCAATGATGTTGAAGGGCGATTCTCAATGTGGGTTGGGGAGGGCGACTCTCAATGTGGGTTGGGGAGGGCGATTCTCAATGTGGGTTGGGGAGGGCGATTCTCAATGTGGGTTGGGGAGGGCGATTCTCAATGTGGGTTGGGGAGGGCGATTCTCAATGTGGGTTGGGGAGGGCGATTCTCAATGTGGGTTGGGGAGGGCGATTCTCAATGTGGGTTGGGGAGGGCGATTCTCAATGTGGGTTGGGGAGGGCGATTCTCAATGTGGGTTGGGGAGGGCGATTCTCAATGTGGGTTGGGGAGGGCGATTCTCAATGTGGGTTGGGGAGGGCGATTCTCAATGTGGGTTGGGGAGGGCGATTCTCAATGTGGGTTGGGGAGGGCGATTCTCAATGTGGGTTGGGGAGGGCGATTATCAATGTGGGTTGGGGAGGGCGATTCTCAATGTGGGTTGGGGAGGGCGATTATCAATGTGGGTTGGGGAGGGCGATTCTCAATGTGGGTTGGGGAGGGCGATTCTCAATGTGGGTTGGGGAGGGCGATTCTCAATGTGGGTTGGGGGAGGCGATTCTCAATGTGGGTTGGGGGGGGCGATTCTCAATGTGGGTTGGGGAGGGCGATTCTCAATGTGGGTTGGGGAGGGCGATTCTCAATGTGGGTTGGGAAGGGCGACTCTCAATGTGGGTTGGGGAGGGCGATTCTCAATGGGAATCGAAGCTTGCGAAAAAATTCAAGTTAGATTTAATGGTTGAAAATCCTTGAAATCAGAAGACTGAATTAGGTAATTCACTTTTAGTTATATAAAAAAACAATGGACCGAGCAACATTTAAAAACAGAATAAAAAATTAATTCTTAGGTCCTTAACACCACTTAGAAGATGTTCACAGTCAAACACACTAATCACCATCAGACACACACTAATCACCATCAGACACACACTAATCACCATCAGACACACACTAATCACCATCAGACACACACTAATCACCATCAGACACACACTAATCACCATCAGACACACACTAATCACCATCAGACACACACTAATCAGCATCAGACACTATTCCTAGTCGAATACACAAGCCCTGAAGACAATATTCACGGAGACATGACAATAACTGCCCCATACCCCTGCATCACCTGCATCTCCATTGTTATTGTTGGCTGCTCCGGCGGCTCCGCCAGCTTCCACATCGCTAGCGCAGCCTCCGTCAACATCCCCGGTGACGAAGCCGCAGGCTGAGCAGGCCTCAGTGTAGCTGGGCCGCAGGTACAGGCACACAAGGAGAGCCACGGCAGCTCCGATGAGGCCACCGCCAAGCACGTCGCTCCAGTGATGCTTGTAGTCGCTAACCCGGCTGGCGCACACGGCCAGGCCCCACACCAGCACAAATGACTGCAGCAGCCATTTCACTGCGTGACCCTTGGCAAACGTGAATCTGGACTGCATGTACAGCGCGGCGAACAGCGTCATGTAGATGCTGTGCGACGAGTGACCGGATGGGAAGGACAGCATGGCCTCTCTGAACTGTTTTGAGTCGACCGGATGGCACACCGACGGCGACAGAGGCTGGTGAGAGGCGCAGGCTGTGAGGTACTCAGGCGAGCTCGTGTTGGCGCGGCACACAGCCAGGAAGTGCGGCCGGTGACGCCCGATGATGGTCTTGACAGTCACCGTGACCACCTGGGTAAGGGCGAGTGCGAGTGTTGTTGCTGTGAATTGTGTCTTTGACTGTGAATTGTGTCTTTGACTGTGAATTGTGTGTGTCTTTGACTGTGAATTGTGTGTCTTTGACTGTGAATTGTGTGTCTTTGACTGTGAATGGTGTGTGTCTTTGACTGTGAATTGTGTCTTTGACTGTGAATTGTGTGTGTCTTTGACTGTGAATTGTGTGTCTTTGACTGTGAATTGTGTGTCTTTGACTGTGAATGGTGTGTGTCTTTGACTGTGAATTGTGTGTCTTTGACTGTGAATTGTGACTTTGACTGTGAATTATGTGTGTCTTTGACTGTGAATTGTGTGACTTTGACTGTGAATTGTGTGTGTCTTTGACTGTGAATTGTGTGTGTCTTTGACTGTGAATTGTGTGTCTTTGACTGTGAATGGTGTGTGTCTTTGACTGTGAATTGTGTCTTTGACTGTGAATTGTGTGTGTCTTTGACTGTGAATTGTGTGTCTTTGACTGTGAATTGTGTGTCTTTGACTGTGAATGGTGTGTGTCTTTGACTGTGAATTGTGTGTCTTTGACTGTGAATTGTGACTTTGACTGTGAATTATGTGTGTCTTTGACTGTGAATTGTGTGACTTTGACTGTGAATTGTGTGTGTCTTTGACTGTGAATTGTGTGTGTCTTTGACTGTGAATTGTGTGACTTTGACTGTGAATTGTGTGTCTTTGACTGTGAATTGTGTCTTTGACTGTGAATTGTGTGTGTCTTTGACTGTGAATTGTGTGTCCTTGACTGTGAATTATGTGTGTCTTTGACTGTGAATTGTGTGTCTTTGACTGTGAATTATGTGTGTCTTTGACTGTGAATTGTGACTATGTGAATTGTGAATTAGACACACAGTCAAAGTGAATTGTGTGTGTTTTTGACTGTGAATTGTGTGTGTCTTTGACTGTGAATTGTGTCTTTGACTGTGAATTGTGTGTCTTTGACTGTGAATTATGTGTGTCTTTGACTGTGAATTGTGTGTGTCTTTGACTGTGAATTGTGTGTGTCTTTGACTGTGAATTGTGTGTGTCTTTGACTGTGAATTATGTGTGTCTTTGACTGTGAATTATGTGTCTTTGACTGTGAATTATGTGTGTCTTTGACTGTGAATTGTGTGTGTCTTTGACTGTGAATTGTGTGTGTCTTTGACTGTGAATTGTGTGTGTCTTTGACTGTGAATTATGTGTGTCTTTGACTGTGAATTATGTGTCTTTGACTGTGAATTATGTGTGTCTTTGACTGTGAATTGTGTGTGTCTTTGACTGTGAATTGTGTGTGTCTTTGACTGTGAATTGTGTGTGTCTTTGACTGTGAATTGTGTGTGTCTTTGACTGTGAATTATGTGTGTCTTTGACTGTGAATTGTGTGTGTCTTTGACTGTGAATTGTGTGTGTCTTTGACTGTGAATTGTGTGTGTCTTTGACTGTGAATTATGTGTGTCTTTGACTGTGAATTGTCTTTGACTGTGACTTGACTTTGACTGTGACTTGTTCAGACAGGCTATAAACAACCAACGAACCTCCGTGATGAGGGTGCCTAAGGCGGCCAACAGCAGGCCCCTGAAGATGGCCACAGTGGCTCGAGTACAACGGGACTCCGGCTTGAGCCCGCAGCTGCCCAGACAGTTAGCATAGGTCCGATCCGACTCGCTAGCCCTACAGTTGCTGCGCATAGCGTGCCGGACAATCTCTATGATTACTACTGTCAGTAGGATGATAGCAGCGCCAACCACTGCCGCTACAATTATGGTGACAGTGTCCGGCTTGTACGGATAGCTGATGCTCTCGTCGTTGCAAAAGAAATGACGCTGAAACGGCTGCACGCCGAAATGGAAAATGCAGACATAGGCGCCAAGGATGATGATGACGGAGACTGCGGTGAGCAGGTTGGCAATCTCACTGCCAGGCAGGCAGCCCATTACGATGCTGCGACTGTTGCTCTTAAGGAATTTAATAAATTAACAAACTTATATTAACGGTCACGACTGCGAAGCTCTTTATGGCTGAGTCTTTGCTGAAATTTGTATAAATACCAAATATTTTTATTGTGTTAATCTGAAGAGAATAACAGGTAACAGCTAATCAAAACCTACTCATAATCTACATCTGTTTGTGTTATCCTGTGCTAAACTTGTTTTCATTTTTATCCCTAAAATCTTACTCCTCTCCACTCCTTTCCTCCTATCCTTCTCTATCATCTTAGTCCATCCTTATCTCCCCTCTACTCTGATCCTTATCTCCCCTCAAATCTGATCCTTATCTCCCCTCTACTCTGATCCTTTTCTCCCCTCTAATCTGATCCTTATCTCCCCTCTACTCTGATCCTTATCTCCCCTCTACTCTGATCCTTATCTCCCCTCTACTCTGATCCTTATCTCCCCTCTACTCTGATCCTTATCTCCCCTCTACTCTGATCCTTATCTCCCCTCTACTCTGATCCTTATCTCCCCTCTACTCTGATCCTTATCTCCCCTCTACTCTGATCCTTATCTCCCCTCTACTCTGATCCTTATCTTCCCTCTACTCTGATCCTTATCTTCCCTCTAATCTGATTGTTATCTCCTCTCTACTCTGATCCTTATCTTCCCTCTAATCTGATTGTTATCTCCTCTCTACTCTGATCCTTATCTCCCTCTAATCTGATCCTTATCTCCCTCTAATCTGATCCTTATCTCTCCTCTTCTCTACCTCATTACCTACCTTCACTCCTTTCAAATAATTCTTAGATCTAAATGCCTCGCAGCAGTTTTAAAAAGCCACTGTTTTGTAACCAAATGCCACGATACGCTTTGCTGCTGCTTCTGCTGCTGTTCTCAATTTTTAAAACAGTCCTAGTGTTTCATTTTCGCTATTATAAAAGAGAAATGTAACACTGAGAAAAATAGACGCAGTGACAGAAGATAATTGTACGCCAGTGAAGCTATTAGCGTATTTGAGCCCATATGTACATTGTCTTCTTTCAAAAAAGCGCACAATGCCCAACACCATTAACCAGCAGAGGAGCAGAAAAATGAAACAAAAAGCATGCAAACAGAAACTTGGGAGTCGAATGCTTTAACATAAGGTGTAAACACTTTTTTTGCAACTTAGTCAACTCACGGAAATATATGGTAATATGACGATAAATTAAAAAAACCCAAAATACTAATTGACCACAATAAATAAAATAGTATGCTCTAATGCCCCATACGAGCATATGAGTAAGCATGAGTTTACACTCAGACTGAATAACAGACATACCAGATAAAATGAGGACAAGCGCAACGTAAATTATAAATTAACTCTTTTTACCAGGGGTATCCAGAATTAGTTTCGACACTTTTGATACCAGAACAAAATCTGTGTCCGACAATGTGTCCGTAGAGTGAGTGTCCATAGGGTGAGTGTCCGTAGGGTGAGTAACCGTAGGTTGAGTGTCCATAGGATGAGTGTCCATAGGGTGAGTGTCCGTAGGGTGAGTGTCAATAGGGTGAGTGTCCGTAGAGTCCATAGGGTGAGTGTCCATAAGGTGAGTGTCCTTAGGACGAGTGTCCATAGGGTGAGTGTCCATAAGGTGAGTGTCCTTAGGACGAGTGTCCCTAGGGCGTGTCCGTAGGGTGAGTGTCAATAGGGTGAGTGTCAATAGGGTGAGTGTCCATAGGGTGAGTGTCCGTAGGATGAGTGTCCATAGGGCGGGTGTCCATAGGGTTGAGTGTCCATAGGGTGAGTGTCCATAGGGTGAGTGTCCATAGGGTGAGTGTCCATAGGGTGAGTGTCCGTAGGGTGAGTCCGTAGGGTGAGTGTCCATAGGGTGAGTGTCCATAGGGTGAGTGTCCGTAGGGTGAGTCCGTAGGGTGAGTGTCCATAGGGTGAGTGTCCATAGGGTGTGTCCATAGGGTGAGTGTCCATAGGGTGAGTGTCCATAGGGTGAGTGTCCATAGGGTGAGTGTCCATAGGGTGAGTGTCCGTAGGGTGAGTGTCCGTAGGGTGAGTCCGTAGGGTGAGTCTCCATAGGGCGTGTCCATAGGGTGAGTGTCCGTAGGGTGAGTCTCCATAGGATGAGTATCCATACGGTGTGTCCACAGGGTGATTGTCTCCTAAATTAAGAGACGGACATCAGGCATCTAAACCTCAGTCATACGCTCGTAGAATAAGCTTCAGATAATGAGAATCTGAATTACCGATGAGCTTCAGTCAAATGAAAACAGATAAGATGATTAGCTTCATTATAAACAAAATTAGTTAATTAAATCCAGCCACAGATACAGCAGCAGCTTGGGCCTTTATTGCAGGGCCATTCTGGTCACGCCTGTGGTAACTGCGAGACTTCCAGTTCCCATTGGGGTAGAAGTGACGACCGTCCTTGGGGTAGCGGCCAGACGATTGATGATGCTGAGACTTCTCGTGACGCCTCTGAGGCAAGTCTTTGCTCTCCGGCCTGGGACTGCCGTTCTGACTGGCTTCAGGCTGCAAACTCTCATGCCCGTTGCTGCTCTGTTGCGGCCCAGCTGCACTCTCGGCGTGTTCTCGGTTTGGTTGGTTGCGCTGCCGATTGGCATTGCGATTGTTCTGGCGTCGCTGCTGTTGATTGCCGCTTTGATCCTGCCGCGGCTGTAAAGAGTCGCTTTGATCCTGCCGCGGCGGTAAATGATCCTTTTGATCTCGCCGCCGACGAGAATCACTTTGCTGATCTTGCTGATGCATCTGATTAACGCTTTGATCTTGCCGCTGTAAAGAATCACTTTGATGTTGCTGATACTTTTGATTAGCGCTTTGGTCTTTCCGCCGACGAGAATCAGTTTGATCTTGCCGCCGCAGATAATCGCTTTGATCTTGCCGCCGACGAGAATCGCTTTGATCCTGCCGCGGCTGTAAAGAGTCACTTTGATCCTGCCACGTCTGTAAAGAGTCGCTTTGATCCTGCCGCGGCGGTAAATGATCCTTTTGATCTCGCCGCCGACGAGAATCACTTTGCTGATCTTGCTTATGCATCTGATTAACGCTTTGATCTTGCCGCTGTATAGAATCACCTTGATGTTGCTGATACTTTTGATTAGCGCTTTGGTCTTTCCGCCGACGAGAATCAGTTTGATCTTGCCGCCGCAGAAAATCGCTTTGATCTTGCCGCCGACGAGAATCACTTTGATCTTGGCGCCGCAGAGAATCGCTTTGATCTTGCCTGTGATAAGTGCTTTGCTCTTGCCGCCACTGACTGTCGCTTTGATGTTGCCGCCATTGTTGATTCGACCATTGGTTTTGCCACCATTGATAAGGTCGTTGATCTTGCCAATTTCGATAAGTACCTTGATACTGTCTGTATTGACGATTGCCTTGATCTTGCCACCGCCTATGGTTACCACTTTGATGCTGTTGCCCGTTGCTAGAGCTTTGATCTTGACGCACCTGTTTGGCACTTTGATTATGTCGCCCCTGGTTAGCGCTTTGATCTTTCCGCCCCTGGTTGGCACTTTGACCTTGCCGCTCCTGGTTAGAGCTTTGATCTTGCCGCTCCTGGTTAGAGCTTTGATCTTGCCGCTCGTCAGCAACTGGTAACTCTGCTGGTTCAGGGCGAACACCTTGCGCAAGGCCGACAGGCTCAACAGCAGCTGGAGTAGCATTCGCTGAGCAGCCCTTCTTATCTTCATCAGCCACAATGGGTTCGCAGACGAAGTCTCCGCTATCAGAGTCGAATCCCACCCGGCACTGGCGGCAGACCGGGCAGGCAACGACAAGCTGCGGTAGGCTGCGACAGTGCGGGTCGCTGGCCAGAATCTCTCGAACTTGGCGCTGGTGCTCCGACTGGCGATGCCGGACAAAATGGCGCAGACAGTCCGCGTGGAAGTAGTGGTAGCAGTCCGTTACCAGCAGGCCAGCCTCGGTGTCGAATGACTCAAGACAGATTGAGCACTGCTCATCTGGCAGATGCTGCTGAGTCAGCGAATCCTTCACCAGCTGAAGCGGTTGGTCATGGGAAGAGGTAGTGGATAGACAGACAGGGTGACAGATAGACACTGAGACACTATAAGACAGACACTAATAGACACACTAAGGACAGGCAGACAAACAGACAGGTGGACAGACAGACAGACAGACAGACAGAAAGACAGACAAACACTAAGACAGACCAGACAGAAACACAGACAGACAGAAAGACAGACAGACAGACAGACAGACAGACAGACAGACAGACAGACAGACAGACAGACAGACAGACAGACAGACAGACAGACAGACAGACGGACAGACAGACAGACAGACCCGCTCACCTCAACCAGATGCATAAGCATGAAGTCGCCCCTCAGCTGCTCTGCCTCGGCCCTCACGGTGGCCAGCAGATGCTCCAGCCGCTCTTCTACCAGGCCTCGAGGGCACCGCAGATCAACCTGCGGCGGTTCGTCAGGATAGCCAGGTGGGCAGGTGGCCACCAGGCTGACGCTGATGAACTGCTTGCTCTGTACGTCGGCTGTTGCTGGGCGAATGTCCACCGTGATGATGGTGGTACCATTGGGGTTGCTAGAGACGAGGGTTGGACAATAGGAATAATGCACGATAGTAAGCTGTGATCAATGCATACCTTTTGTTATTATCAATATCAATGGGTGAGTAGATGGGTAGGCAGATAAGTAGGTAAGTAGGTAGGTAGGTAGGTAGGTAGGTAGGTAGGTAGGTAGGTAGGTAGGTAGGTAGGTAGGTAGGTAGGTAGGTAGGTAGGTAGTAAGTAGGTAGGTAGGTTTTAGGTAGAAAAGCTTGATTAATTTTTAGATAAATAAATATATATTACATGCTCATATTTATTTGGTTAATACGAGTAGAGTATATTTTAGCTTTAAAAAATAGCAATGCTTGTTTATAAATAAAGGGATCTTAAACTGAGAAACAGGAACCACTTACCTGGAAATGTCTTTTAATTCTTTGCAATAAATTTCTTTAAGAATAATTATTTCTTCCTCCATTTTGCAGCAATTGCAAGGGAATAAGGATTCAGCTGCAATGTATACAAAGGAAGTTAATAAAGCACATCTATGTTGCTTGTAATGAACTATTGAGAAAAAATTTTACTTACTAAATGTGCTAATGATTTTATATCATTAGAAATCATACCTTCTACACTTTAAGTTAGGGTTAAGTTAGGGTTGGGTTGCTAGGGTGTCAGCAAAATTTTCATTTTGAATTTCATTTAGAGTTTCAACTTTTAGTATGCAAAAATTTTTCTTGATTTTGTAGAAGAATTCAATTGCATTGTTGTATATAATATGCTTGTAATACTTATATTGACTTTTAAAAGTAAAAAAAAATTATAAATGCTACAAGTAATACCTAAAAATCTAGGAGATTGAATCCTAGACCTCATTATCAGCTAAAACTGATGCTCCATTGACAATTTATGATTGCTCACTAGTTGGACGTATTAAAGTCAAATATCCATTTTGTTTGCAAAAAATAGATCTTTTCAAACTAAGTGCTTGAAAGGTTCTGATGATTCTTATCTCTAATATTATGATATAGAAAGAAAAGACTTGTCAAAGCAATTTAATGCTAGTTGATCAACAATCAAAATGGAAAGTATAGAAAGTAATATTGCTTTTTTCATAGGCCACTGAAAATTGACTTTTTAGAGCCAAGTGCTATTGTCAATTTTGACTACTACTAGGCCTATTTTGATTTACTAAAGAAACTAAGTAAGGATCTCCCAAACAAGTGAAGAACTCCAATAGAGCCAGCCAATACTCAATACAATACCAGCCAACTAAGACAGAAAGAAGAATTTATATTGAATTGACACAATATTTATATTTATCAATTCCAAAAATTATAATTTTTATTCTTATATTTTGCTTTTTATTTCAAGTAACTAGAATATGTAGGTCAATCTACAATTTATCATTCCACTATACTGCAGATTCTATATTTTACAATGTATGCTATTCTATTTTGATAATGCTATAGCTTATAGATTCTGCATTCAACTGTGTACCATGCGGTAAGGGAAGCTTCTATTCTTTCTTCTACAGACTATTCTATGGTAGAATTTCTACCAATACCAATGTTGTGAAAGGGTCTATGCTTGACTGATTAAATACCACTATTAAGCTATCAATGCTGTCCTAAGGCTTTCTTTTATCTTATCAAAAAAATTCTAAAGGCAGTCACCTAGTTGTTCTAGGGGAAACATTTTACCTTCTAAAATGATTTTATTGCTAATACCAAAATTGTTACAGGGTTCATTTCTAACTAATATTTTGATGTGCTTTTGATACTACACTTTATATTGGTAGCATATCATATAAATTTGGTAGTATACTATATATTACTGGCCTAAATAGTCCTATGCCACTTGTGTTGTATCCCCCTATTGAAATAAATATATAAAACCTGTAGATGTTAAGCACAGGGCCTAAAATTGTAGTCAAAAATTCAAGATGACATAGAACATGTTAACTTTTGCACCAAATACAGGCATAGTTCTAATTAGATGATGAGGCATTTAGCCTTAATAAGACAGTCATAGTTACTCTTGCTGTTTACCCAAAACTGCACCAAGCCACAATATTATCTGATTTGACTTCAGCCACAACAACACTGGAAAATTTCAAAATTGTAACAGATGGTCAGACACCCTTTGTCCACAAATTCCAATTGGGCTTTATCCCATCCTATGGCTCTTTAATTAGGGTTTTTTTTCTCTTAGTCCTGGGCATTCCCAAGATCAGAAGGTCATGGCTTATATTGTAGTAGCTTTTTTGCCCTTAGACATATTTTTAGACCTTGGTCTGGATATTCTTAGCCTTTAGTAGATATTCTCTTAAATAATGCTCTTAAATAACAAAGATAGAAAGTAGTATTTGTGCAATACTTTTTATACTTAGCAACATTAAAATGTTGCCATCACAAAATATTCTATCTGTGGTTGCCTAGTTAGATAAATCAAAGCCATCTCTCAGTTTTTTAAATCTTTTATTTAAGAATAGTCCAAGGGAAATTGCTCTTTAGGGCGTAGAGTGGCAATTTTTCAATGTTGCTAAATATATATATATAAACTTAAAAGAAGTAAAAAAGTGCACACAGAGTTGATTTTTCTTGTTAATGGCTCCTGTATCTAGTATTGGTTTTTTAACTGCAATTTAAAGCAAAGGAGATTATAAAGTATTCATAATATTTACAATATTTTCAATATTATATAAATATGATTAAACAAATTTAAATGGCAACCACAAGAAAATAATTCATCACACATTTGTACATCAGAATTTTTGGCATATCCCTCTGGAATTTTTTTCTTGGCAAAATATTGCCTTTGGAGATTTTAAATGATGTGTTTCATGAAAAAAATTGTCATTTCATTTTTCTTTGTTTTAAAACTATTGGTGATTCAGTGGCGATTTGGTGACAAGTAATTGCCAGAAAATAATTGCTAGCGAATACCAATCAAATTGCTAGTCATTTTTTATAAGAAAATATTTTTTTTCCATATTAAATGATTAAAAATGAAATTACAATTGAGAAAACAGACTAAAACAATGAAAAAATGCTTGTTAGTAGCATTTAGATTTAGTCGCAAATGAGTGGCAAAAATTCACTACCTACCTGTATCATTTTTTAAATTTTATTAAAATGTAAAATCTATATGTACATAATATTGCTATGCAGTTTAAAAAAACATGAGTAAAACTTTTTTGCAATTAACAGCAAGGGCTTAAAAATATTCCTTTATGTGCACTTTGTTATAGTTGCAAAAAATAAAAATGGCTGACTTTACATTACCTCACACTGGCTCATAGCAAGCCACTACAAATGCGGGCTCTCTATACATAGTTGGAGCATCTAAAGGGGCTAAATTTAGTCATTCTCAATATACCCACTTTTCTTTGCTGGAGTTGATTGGCATACTTCTGAAAATGGGGCTTTTAATTTGTGCTACACCACTAAAGAGATTTTGCTGTCTCTTTTGATCAATGTGGATGGGCCTGCCACTTTTCTCTGGCTCAAGTTTTGGTCTATGGCCTATTCTTGTGCTTGTCAATTGTAAGGGACCTTACCCCTTAGGATTTTTCTTATACATAGGAGTTGGAAACCAGATCTTAAAAAACTGACGTCACCTGTATTGGATATGATTTTGGACCTTCAAAGAAGAGTTCTTCATTCTGCAGAACTGCAGGTTTCATTTAGACAAAACTGTTTTTTGTGATGCTTCTGCTCAGGCCTTTTTACAGTGCATCAAATCTTATATTGGTTACTATGGATGTGGCTATTGCAAGCAGAAAGGTGAATATATTCTAAACTGGATCTCCTTTGTTGGACCGCAGGGTGCAGACCATTGGTGGTTGAGTTTTCTAACTGTTTGCCTTCAATATTTTTCAGAAAATTGTGCTCATTTTCTGAAATGCAAAACTTTAAGGCTCTTGAATTTTGCACCTTGCTTTTGTGTGCTGGGCCTTGGATTTTTAATTGCGTCCTTCCCAATAAATATTTTATCCATTTTTGCACTTTCATTTTGCAATTTATTGTATGTGCTCTAAGAATCTGTTGATGCATTGTGAAGCTGCTAAAGCATGTCAGAATTTTTTTGCATGACATTCCTTTGCTCTATGGTATACATACAGTTTCTTATAATGTTCACTGTCTTTTGCATTTGTCAGAGTATGTTAAACAGCTTGGGTGCTTGGATATGTTTTCATTGTTTCTATTTGAGAATTTTCTAGGGGTTCTTCAAAGACAAATAGCTGGCAGGCATCATGCGTTTAAGCGAGCAATAAACTAGTTGCAAAATAAGTGAAGTACTTTAAGTAGCAACTTCACTGCATCAAATGTTACTATTTCCTGCCAGTCACCCAACAACTATATTTTATTGACTAATGGCTTTGTTGTTAAAGTGATTCACTACAACAATAGCATTGTTAAAGGGCATGTTCTTTCTTTCACTTGAAATCTGTATACTCTTCCATTTGAGTTGAAATCCCTAGCAATAGGATTTTACCAGATGTTGAAAACCATTGTTTCTAGAAGGCCACTACAGCCTTGCATATGCATTCCTTGAAAAGGAGAATATCTTGGCATTCCTGTTATTAGCAACTAGCCAATTGCTTAATTTTATATGGCGTGTATTAACCTTATTATAATCCTTTGTAAAAAAATTTTTATGCTAAAAAATTGTATACTAGCTAATTATAAAAATTACAAGAAGTTGCTATATCTAGTTTTGAGTATCTTATCTAATCATATTTGCTTTTCATATCTGATAAATCGAAAACTATAGATTTGTCATGCAAAATAAGTTTTAAATGGATGGTTAATGTTGCTAGCAATAAATGATATGTTTTGCAAGATTTTTTGGCTTATACTTTGTATTTGTAAGTTTTGCATTATCGGGGATTTATAAAATGAAATATGCCTTTAAGTGATCATAATAGGATGCTTTATAGCTTTAAGACCTGTAACATGGTTTTTTTAATCTGCATTAATTATAAAATAGTAAAATTCATTTCAAGACATATAGCAAAATGTGGCAAATGGCTGGCAAAATTCTACTTGTGGCATGTTGCTGGCAAATCACTGGCAAAAAATGCGATCAAAAGTTGCTGGCAATTTACTGGCGCACTAGTGACATTTTTTCCAGAGGGTAAAGATATAGTGTAATTTGTAAGATGGTAAGCTAAATTGGATTATAGTCATTTTAATGATACATGATATTTCAGTAATAATTGTTTTAGTGATAAGCAAAAGTCATTTTGATGACAAGAAAAATACCCTTGGCCTTTGATAATAGGCATTTTATTTTTAAACAGTAAATTACTTTGCAAATCTTAAGGGATACTATTAAAATGACTATACCCATAAAATATTTAATTTTTTATAAAAAAATAGTGTTTCTATAACAAAAGCTACTTGTTAACAAAACAAATATTTGTCATCAAAATGTCTGTTACCAAAATGACTTGTCCGGGAAATGATTAGTACCCAGCTAAATTTTATTTTTGTCAAAGTAAACTTAAACTTTTATTAAAAATAGGCCTAGTACTTTGAATAAAAATAATATGCAACTTAGGCCTATAGGTAGGGACTCCAGTGAGATTTTGAAACTTTAAAATTTATATATTTTCAGACATGTATCTGATAGAGGACAATAACAGCATCACAAAATGGCTTCACTTATTAAATTTGGTTGAGTAATAAAAAAGTTATAGCATTTTTTGTGCCCAAAAAATTACGTTTTTTAGATAGGAAAAATACATTATAGATTGTTGCCATTAGATGTACGAAAACAAAATTTTTCACTTTTTGTTGTCATATCTTTTTTGCTATTCAACATACAATATTGAGTCTGGTATCATTTTAAAGACCAAGCAGTTCTACATAAGATTAACAAATTGTTTTTATTCTTTCTAATGTATCTTTCTTGGGGTTTGCATTTGAATTTTTAAAAAGTGAAAAATGCACATCAAAAATAGAGCAAAATTAAAATTTCAAATGACTATTATTTAAAAGTTAATTGCTTTTTCTGAAATCTTTTTTATTTGTTTACTCCACAACATATAAAAGTATATATTTTTATACCATTTTTTCCTATATATTGACAAAGGTTAAAAAATTCACCAATTTTGTGACTTTTTTGCTACTGGAACTTGATAGCATATCTTAAAATTGCACATTTTTCAACTTTGAATGGTTATATTTTTTAGACTAATGAATTATATATATAAAGTTTGATTTGTTTTTTAATGAAAAACATATGAAAATGTTTTTTTTGTGTACTTTGGTTTATTTAAAAGCTCTTGTTCTTTTTTTTCCAATATTATTGCTTGTTGAGTAGCTGCAACTGAAGACTGAAGTTAGCATATTTTTAATGCTTATTGTCTTTACACACATAATGTATATTGTCTGCTTTGCTTTTTAACTGTAAAACATATAGGTAAATAATTGTTGATACTATTGTCTTGTATATTTTTTGATTGAGCCTATCATTATTGTAAAATTGTATATTGTGAATAAAGTTACCAATGAACATTTCTGTAAGTAAACAAGTGTAAAGAAGTATTTAAAAATATATTGTACTTAAAATTGTATATTGTGAAGTTGCTTATTAAACTTACAAATGGAATAAACACAATTTCTTATGAAATTCAGTTCATTTTTATGGGAGTTTGAATTGCAGACCAAGGTTACGTGCATTCAAGGGGTCATTTATTGGGATTGCAATTGCTATAGCTCAATAAGCTAAAGCATACATTTATTTGTATTATTTTGCCTTCAAAACTAATTTGCAATGGTAAAACGTCTTCTTTTTGGTTAAGAAAAGCCATAATAAGCCACTTTTTATATAAGTAGTATGTAAGTAGTATCGCTACTAAAAAGCAAACATTGCTGCTGCTCCTCGGCGGATGTATGTGGAAAGATATAAAAGTGCTGTGAAGAATTCCTATAAGTTCCTCTATTAAATGCAGTAGAAGAATAGTCTTCGGAAATTACTGCTAGAAAAAAATTTAAATTTTCTGTTTTATCCGTCTATTTTACACTGAAGAGATAGGCAAAAAACAGGCTTCAATAACTTTTTGGCGGATGTAGATAGACATGTGCGGTTTTTTTTTAATGTAATCATATTACGGAGTAGCATTCATTTCCGGGTTTTACTAAGCTTCGGAAATACGGGTACGATTTTTATTCAACTTTAATTTTTTTATACTGTCTAAATAGAGAGAAAAGAAAAAAAATTTCTTCTCAAAATGTCAAAAAATGTTTGTAAATATAGTTGTTTGTATCAATAAATAGTTATATTTTGTTAAAATAATTGCTTTCCAACAAAAAAACGAACTTTCGAAAGTCACTTTTTTTGGCAACAAAACGAGTGTATTAAAAAAAAGACGAAGTTCAGTGGGACATTACTCGGCATACAATGTATATATTTTTTGTTTCTTTATCTCATTAAAAAGAATAGAAACTCTTCTTTAACATGTATATTTTGTTTTTACTATAAACATTTTCTATGCATGGCAATTTCATTTTTAAAAAACATTATTTTACGATTTTTCGTGTAATTATCAGCTTTACGGTAACCTCACTGGAGTCCCTACTATAGGAGTAAAAAAATAGCAAAAATTTTGAAAAAAATTAAATAGTTCAAAATTCAAAAACAATAAAACTCTTTTGTTTTTAGAAGAATAAAAAGTAGACATAAGGGATAAGACTTGTTTATAATTATAAAAGTAAATTCATTTTTGACATTTTCCTTTTTAATATTAGGCCCCCCTACATTGGTATAAAAAATTGGGAAATCCTATATAATTTCACCTACAACCAAGTACCTACACACTTAAATTTCAATGCCAACTAAATTCCAAGTTTAGATTCAAATGCACTCTTATTCTTATTTGTGTTTTAATGTGTCAATGGCAGTGACACTAGCAGTAACTCCCACCAAGTCCCACCATTACACTTACAGGTATAATAAGAATGCATAACAAAGGGCCTGTCAACTTAAGCTCATAAAGTGGAACCCAAGTTACCTATGTACACAAATGATATGTCTGCTCACAGTGACAGTGACACCAGGCACCAGGAAGGTGTCACTGCATTGGGCAACAAAAGTTACAAAAATTGGACCTGGGATAGAAGAGAACAAGTAAGGGGATAATAAGGGACTCAACGTTATGAGCTTAAGTTAACATAATAGTCCCTAATTATCCTCTTGCTTTTTCTCTCCTATCCTACGTCCAATTTTTGGTAACTTTTGTTGCTAAATGCAGCTTCCTGGTGAGTGGTGGTGACTGGTGACACTGTGAGCAGAATGACGTATTATTTGTGTATATAGGTCATTCAGGGTTCACTTAATGAGCTAAAGTTGACAGGCCCTTTAAAAAAGTTATATATTCATTGAAAGGATACTACGATAGCGCGTTGCGCCAGATAGAGAAATATTTCACAAAACTCACAATTAAGCTGTAGTGTAGTTGACTTGTATTTATCCCCATTTCCTGGAATTCTCAGTTCGAAAGCAACCTTTTTTAAACCGAAAAAACCACAGACAAGTATAAAGTCCAAACAAGGAAAATAGTCTGATTATTAAATATTAAATCAGTGCTTGTCTGGGCTTTTCTTTATAAGCAACTTTCACACTTTTGTTTAAACTTTAATAAAAAGTATTCGCAAAAAGTTTCTCAAATCGTGACAAATCCGACAGTTATGAGTGTTGAATGATTAGATCTATTGGTCTACATGTGAGTTATTGGTAAGCTATAACATCGACATTTTACCCGCTTTTCGGTGTTCATTTGCATTTTAGAAACATTCCTTGCAGTGGCGCAACCACTGCAGGGTGCGGGCCTGCGGGGGCGGTCGCCCCCCCTTAGGCGGAGACCCCAAAAAAATCAAAGGGGGGACCAAGCGAATTTTCGCCAAAAACAGAGCCACCCCTCCGCCCCCCTCCCGGGACTTTACCCTCCAGAATCCGCCCCCCCTCAAAAAATTTCTGGTTGCGCTACTGATTCATTGGGCTACACATTATTTGTACTCGAAAAATATAATTCCGGCCGCGTGCCCCGTTACTCTTGGTAGTTTTTATTCCGCTTCCGAATCTGATACTCGATGCATAACTGTGGTCATTTTATGTTGCCCAAAAGAAAGTTTCGTGTAATTTAATTGTTGTTTTTTAGTATTTTCTCGTTTCGTGCTTGAATTTCAAAAAACAAAAGTCAAATAAATTTAACAGCATGCTAGTGCAAGCTAAAAAGTTCTTTTACAAGCACTTGAGTTTTTTTTTAGGATGGATATATTTCTACTCGGGACGTGTCTTCATTCCAGGAGTTACGAGTTATAAAGCTACGAAAGTTCGCGTAAAAAAATTAACGATGGATTTTATTCTTTTTCACTTTTGAAGATCGTAGCTAGCTAGATCCTATACCCTAGTTTTACTACTAACCTTGCTACAAGTAGTGCATACACGGCATGTTAGTTAAGCAAAATATTTTTGTAGGCACGTTAGCACACACAACAATTAAACATTTATCGGCTTATCGCTCTTAATTTTCGGTGTATACAGCTTTCAATGTAATTTTATGCTTTATATATGGTAAAAATATATAGCAAACAATATTGATAAATACAAAAATACGCTCGTATATTCAATATATGCCCTATTTGCACGTAAATGTACGTGACGCAATCCGAAAACATTTCTCTGTAAATCTCCTTTTAATCACTGTTTCGAATTATTGAATCAGCTCTCGGCTCAGCTCATACCGTCAATTCGCGGCTAAAAGCAAAGCAAACTCATTGCCTTGCTGATGTGCATGAACTGCAGAACTGCATGACCTTTTACTACTTTTAAGCTAGCTCGCGAAACCTCAAGCTAGCAGCAGCAGCAGGAAATCGGGCAGACACGCGATTTTGCTTGACTAAATGTGACTCAAATGGCGCAGACACCTTTTGATGCCGCTCATGCCTCACACTTACAACTATACATAGGTATTCTCATCTGATAGATTTGCTACATTTCTAGATCCTATTGCTGAAGTTAGTAAATATTAGTCTCAAATCGAGGGCCAGGTGCTTAAAGCTTTCTTGTGGAGCACTTATTCGCGCTGCGAGTCTTGTCACTTTTTATCGATTAAGAGTCCAAAAAGTAAGCATTCATCTGGGAACATTGTATTTACATGCCAAAGAAATAGTGCTGTATAGGCTTCGCATGCTATCCAAGCAACATGGATCGAGTTTGTGTGCAGTGAGTGTATTGTGCGTTCTTCGTTATCGTTACTGACGCCGCCGCTGTGTGTGTTCAGTCTAATTTCGTCCTTAAACTATCGCTCATTTATTATTTCTCCCTTCTTCTTGCGGCCGCGACCCTAAGTTAAACTGGCTTCTCGCTTTACACTTTGGAAATAGAGAGAGAGACAGAGAGCCTTATATGTGAGTGGGCGCGCTGCCCTGTGTAAGAAACAGGCGGCGCGGCTTTACTATATGGAGTGGGGGGGGGCAGCCAGCCACAGCCCGCAGTGAGTGGGTAAAGGCAAGGAAGGCCAGCGGCGGCGGTGGCGGCGGCGGCGGCTAAGATCAAAGAGCTTTTGCTTCACCCCTCCCAGCACGCAACCTCAACTCCAGAAAAGGCCCGGCCGTGCCGGGGGGGTGACTTGTGATCTTGGATTGGGACCGCCCCCTGCGCCAGCCACAAGCAACTCGCTGTGTCAGAATTATTCTCTTTCAAGCCTGCCTGCCCCCCGTTCAAACCGGGGTTTATAACTCGCTAAAGTGAATACTTATTACACATCTCGGCCTAGCCAATGGGACTGGCCAATCCAGCCAATCGGTGATGAGCCACCCCTCTACCCCTCCCAAACATGGGGGACAAGCGCACACTCACGTCAAAACCCACCACCCCATTTCCCTCCAGGCGCACGCAATACTCGGGCACATTTGCACGCAAAGCGGAGGGTGGTGGGGAGAGAGAGTGGGGAATGGTGGCCGCCCAAGGGGGTTGGCCCGACCTTAAAGAGCTAAAAAGACGTATATATAAATTTTTTAACTTCGCGTCGCTACCACAACGATACGAACCGCAAATCAGAGTTGCTATAGGCCTGCAATTTTTATAAAAGCAGACTATTTCTGCGACTTTTTTCTGTTTCTCCAAATATATTTGCCTTTTTGTTTCACCACTTTCAACGCTCCAAAACCAAACCGATTCGAGCGCGACTTTCTGTTTTTTTGCCGGCAAGTGGTGCGCTTCCGTTTTGTTTGGAGAATGGTCCTATTATTGTAGGAGAAGAAAACTCGCCAGCAATTAATTGTAAAGCAATTCTTCTCTTCGACCGTACGCAGTTCGATAAAAAAATTCTGACACTAATTTCGGCATTGACTGCTTAGTGCAGTCCTGTCTCCAGACTCCTGTCCTGAGTCCACACCAGAGATACCGTTGTTGCTTGAATCCCAGAGGATCAGACTTTCAAACCATTTCTAGATTGGCGTCTGCATCTGCATTTACTTGAATTCGAGTAGAAAATGGTAAGTTTGTACTTTTATTTATTTTTAGTTTATAAATAGTTGACAGCACAGTCTTCAATTCATCTTTATTAATTTACGATACACAACATTATTCTAACTGGACTCATTTTATTGGCTAATCAGTAATCGCATTGGTTGACCCTTGACAGTTAGTGAAGTAATAAATGATATCGCTGGTAGGACTGAAGCTTTCATATTGTATGCAATGTACACTGATCCTTACTAAGGTAGCTCAGCCCAGATGTACATGCTTGGATGACCGTCTCACATCTGCATATCTCAAAGTTGAGTTAGGCTGCAGCCCATAAACTTCAAAGCTCTTACAATGCACGAGTTTGACCCCTGAGCCGAGGCACACAATTCAGCGCCTTCATTCTCTCTAGGCCTAATAATATGGATATGGACTTGTCATTAATCCCTTAGTCAGTGGGTGGGAAAATTATTAAGAAGCGGCTCTTCTTGTGCCCTGTCCGACCCTCTCAGGCCTCCTGTGTATGCCATTACTACTACAAATCTACAATACTAGCTCTTATTATTCTTCTATATAGGCATATTGGTTGTGCAGGCAGCTGTGGGGTCTGTGAGCGCGCACGAATGCACAGCACTATAAGCCTGGCTTGATTGACAGCTGATAAGGAAACACTCTGTTTGAAGCGGGTTGGGGGAGAATATAAAGGGCCGACAGAACAGAAGACTGGTCTGCCAGGTCTGGCTGTCCCACCTCCCCTTTTATCTGTTATCTTTTTTCAGAGGCTTAATAAGTGCCAGTTTGAGTGGTTTGATTGCTTTGATATAGTAGCATGTGCCTATAGTGCAAATTAAAGCTAAGCTTCAAGCTCTGTTCCTGGGATATTCAAATAGCTTTCTAAACGTTCAGCTGTAGGCTATACATGCTGCATAGAAATTGTAGGGTAAGGTAAGCAATTCCCAATCCCAGGAGATGTTAGCGCGTGTATCTATCTGGTCTAGCCTACCTGTTAATGTACCAATACCAATCTAAGAAGCAATGGCGCCGCTTTCTCTGAATCTCGAATCCCTGCGAATTTCCCAAAAATAATAATAAATTGTCTATAATAGTCTAGATTCCGGCCTCCATTTCTGCAGCACGAACAGGGAAGTTGCCCGCGATGTGCGCAATTGAAATTTTCGAAACTTCATTCAGCCGGTTGAATTATAAAACTTCGTGCACCGAGCTTAGTAGTAGACAAAGACGTAGATTATAGGAGTTGAAGAGATGGCACTGGTTATAGATGCTGCCGCCTTGGCGCCCGTCTGACTGCCTGTCCGTGCGCCGGCTGCTTTTACTTCGCATTATTATTCAGCAGAATTGCGAAATAAAGTCTGTAATGAAAAGTCATTAAACGTGCTTCTAAATTCGAAGGCCTAAAAGTTTTTAAAAGCTGCATGCTGTAGGGGCAGCCACAAGCGTATAGTTGTGAAAACGTTACAGTTACCAGCGCCATTTAAAGCCTGCCGCTGGAAGTAAAAGTCGTAAAACCGAAACCAAATTGTCCCTTCTTTATAAATTGTCTTTAATAGTGTTTTGCACTGACACTAACCTGACCCGCGCCCAGTGGTTTAAGACTAAAATGGTTGGAGAGCTTTTCCCCTGTTTTATTGCCCCTCCCTCCAGCCAACCGAAATCGAAGCCAAAGCCATTCCACTCGGTGTTAAAATATTATGCCTACCTACTGTACGCGTGCGATAAGCTTATAAAAGCGCTTAAAATTGTTGGTAAAGTTGAAATGTCTTCCTCACTGAGTTTTAGGACCCAATCCGCCCGCTCACCCCCAACTCTCTCGCCAACCCACCCACTACAACTTTTGGCGCCCTGGCGAAAAGCTGTTAGACGAGCGAAGGGTCCAAGGCTGTTGTTAAAATCGTGTTGATGGCCCCCCGACCCTCCGACTTGTTTTAAAGCTTCTCTCGCGGCGCTGCTTGACAAACTTACGCAAGATTGCTTGTGCCAGCCTGATACTTAAACCCAACCAAAACAGTTCCCCTAGGCCGGGGGGGGGGGCGCAAAACAGGACAGCCACTTAATGACTTTATAGCCTCCTGCGCGCGCGATGGCTTATAACAGCAGTCAGTAAACTTTTATACGACCCCACCCGGGTCTCGCTCAATTTTATGCCGGCTAAGTTGTCCAACCAAACTGAACCAACCCCCCTTCCTCCACTTTATTGTTATTGTTTTCGCTATTATTGCCTCCTACAGTACTATATCTACCTAACATTAGTCCAAGTCGCAGCGTTTAAAATTTTAAGTATTGGTTTTATTATTGAAAATTCTGCTGCTAATTTTGGCATGAATTTGGAAACTGCTGTTGTTAAGAAGAGAGATATTGTAAAACTTTATCTAAACTTGGCTGAAATTCTGGCGGGAAGTTGTCTGTCGAGTTTCGAATAACTAATTCTCTATGATCTTGAATGTTAATTTCTTTGATTTTCTGGCTAATTGTTTTTCCAGAAAGTGGACATAGCATAGCAAGCCCAGCAGGCTGCCTGGCCCTTATATACGGGCGAGCTGTTTGCGCATCCCGAATGGAATCAATAAAGGGGCCATAACAATCCAATACAATAATGCCTAATGAAGCCCAAGCGAAGCGGCCTCAGTTATAAGAAAAACCTATAAAACTTATTGCTCCCCGCAGCACTCATCGTATTTTATGACCGCATTATAGCCATATAAGCCAAATAATAGACATACTTGGAATTAAAAGGCCGTGCATGCATACGGAGAGGCAAGGGAAATCTCGCGTTATTATATTTTACAAGATTTATATAGTTTATTGCCCCCTTCGACCGATAACTTTTTTTCCTTTCTCTCTCTCTCTCGGTGCGCATGCCGCAGCAGCATTGGTCAAATCTCTCACAGGAACCCCCGTTTTCTACCCGTCTCTAATTCTTTTTACTCTAATTTATATATCCGTCTCATTCGCTTAGTTAGCCGCCATATTATCAGGGCAGAAGGCGCAAGCTATGCCTTTTTGCTAGCTGGCTTGGTTAGCTCTGGCTGTATTAGTCTCTGTTGTTTTTTTGAAGAGTGGAGCTCTATATTACTTACTTATGCTATATATATATATACCGTGTAGTCGGGGCAGCACAGAGGGAATTATCAATATCAGCCGCACAGGCACCCACTCTGTCTCTCTCTCTCTCTCTCTTGATTGCGAGTGAAGCCGCCGCCACCCTCACCTCTCACTCTATAGAGCCCTAAGTAGTACCCCACCTCGCTCTCTCCCCTCCCCTCTCTCTCCTCTCTCTCATCTTCAAAGCCACCGCCGGCTGGCGGCGGTTTTGGGGTGGATCATTTCCGCCTGTCTATTTATTTGACCCGCTCTCGTATATATGCCAGCTTAGAGCTGTTGTGTGTGTGTGTCTGTGCTCTAGCTGTGCGATCTAGCTTACTACTACCTACCTACTTACTTGTTTAGCGTTAGGCCATATATAATACGTACCCCCTCCCTCCCTCCTGCTGAGCCCCAACTCAACTTCATCTCCATCACTGCCAGCTTCTCTACTCTACTCTCCTAGACAGGCCTCAAATACGCACTGACACTCGCTTACCTTAACCTCCTTCTTTGCGATTTTGCCGCCGCTGCCGCAGTCTACGCCTTTGTTCTCATAGAAGATTAAGCATTGAGCGTGTATAGAATGGGGGTTGCCTTAATAGAGAGGTAATATATAACTTATACTTTATAGGTTTGCTCAATTCCAGCTATGGCTTATTAAGTTTCTGTCTGAGTAGTTCAGCATCCTCTGCCCCATCAATTATTTATTTAGGCTACCTAATTCTACTAAACCATAAAGTTGGTCACAGAATCGCAGACAGACAGATGCCGACAAAAGCTGAGCATTGTAGTTTCCTGTTGAATGGTGTTAGCTTTAACATTTGTTATGTACTTTAAGCTATGGGTGCATTGGGACTTTAGAGGTTGGGAATCTATTGGTGGGATGGGAGATTCTTGCGCTTGCGGTTGGGAATCTATGCGTGGGATGGGAGATTCTTGAGGTTGGGAATCTATGGGGATGAAAGATTTATGAGGTTGGGAATCTATGGGTGGGATGGGAGATTCTTGAGGTTGGGAATCTATGGGTGGGATGGGAGATTCTTGAGGTTAGGAATCTATGGGTGGGATGGGAGATTCTTGAGGTTGGGAATCTATGGGTGGGATGGGAGATTTTCGAGGTTAGGAATCTATGGGTGGGATGGGAGTTTCTTGAGGTTAGGAATCTATGGGTGGGATGGGAGATTTTCGAGGTTAGGAATCTATGGGTGGGATGGGAGATTCTTGAGGTTGGGAATCTCTGGGTGGGATAGGATATTCTTGAGGTTGGGAATCTCTGGGTGGGATAGGATATTCTTGAGGTTGGGAATCTATAAAAGGGATGGGAGATTCTAGAAATTAGAAATCTATGGGTGGGATGGTATTCAATAATCCAGCACTCTAAATAATTCCCTTATTCTCTCAATCCCATCCCAGACCGCCACAGAGCTCTGCTGTCAACAGCAGTCTCCGGTGAGTCTCACGACTACAGGTGACTCGACAGCTTCGCCAGCCATCGGCCAGCAGCAGCAGCAGCAACAACAGCAGCAGCAGCTTCAAGATGCCAGTCAGCAACAGTCCTTGAAGTCCCAGCAGAAACATCAGCAGCTGTACATGCTAGCCGCAGCAGCAGCAGCCGCTGCAGCTGCTTCAACTTCTGACATCCCAGAAGAGGACGACAGCGCGTCATTGACAGCAACGGCCGCCGCGGCAACTGCAGGCGCCGACGAGCCCGACTTCGCCTCCAACATTGATGGCGTGTCCTCGGCTCCAGTCGGCGTTGACGTCTGGCCGGAAGGCCTTCGCAACCTGCTGGAGGACGCTGAAGCTGTGCTCACCTTTCGCAACTACCTAGAGGAGGCTTGCGACCCTGCGGCAGCTAGGGCTTTCGATTTCTACTTTGCTGTCAAGGGACTGAAGTCTGGCCAGCTGCAGATGGAGCAGTCAGCTGGGGACGCTGGCACTTCCAGGTGAGCATTCGGGGTGTTTTTGGATGGATAGGGTTGACTGTATCACCGGGAAACTCTATAGAATCGATGGGAGATTCTACAGAATCGATAGGAGATTCTACAGAATCGATAGGAGATATTACAAAATCGATGGGAGATTCTACAGAATCGATGGGAGATTCTACAGAATCGATGGAGATTCTACAGAATCGATGGAGATTCTACAGAATCGATAGGAGATCCTACAGAATCGATGGGAGATATTACAGAATCGATGGGAATCTAGTCATAAATAATCTATTTCCACCAAAAACTCCCTGCCAGACGCTGTCCAAAGCTGATTCGCCTCATCGCCAAGCGGTACATCCTGTCCGAGGACTCCGCAGTCCCTGTCATTAGCAGCGCCACTCGGCAAGCTGTGCAGTCCAGCTTGCGCTCCGGCTCGCCCGCCGACGCCACCATATTCGACTCGGCGCTGGCCGAAGCTGCCAGCTACCTGGCCGACACCGCCTATCCGGCTTTCCTGCGCTCGGACAGGTGGCTCGGCTGCGCTGATCGCCTGCCGACTTTGCACGAGGATCGCGAGCTGCTGCTCAAAGCTCACGGCTTGCTGCAACAGCAGCAGCAGCAGCAAGGAGGTCCTGTGCTGGTGGGACTGACCAGAGACAACCTGCTGGCTACGAGGCATCACCGGGGTCGAGGTGGAGGCTCTGACCGACTGATGCCCGCTGGGTGAGTATTTTTGTCTCTCCTGTTACGTTTAGGGGTCTTTAATATGTCTAACTAGCTTTTTACCCTTCTTGCGACTTCTACAACAGCGAGAATTTCTATCTTTGGCTTCTGAAGCAGTTCCGAGTTTAGCAATGGAATGGAAGCATCTATTCTGTTGTCCTTTGCTTGGCTCTTTGACCCAAAACCAACCTCGTGGCCACGCATGGTCCAGCCTTCTGGGGCCGCTGCTGGGAGGGCGGAACCCCCCTGCGCACCCAGCTGTGCTTTCTCAACTGCGCATACGGCTGCTGCGGATTCTCTCTCCCACCCCTTCTAGGCCTGCCGAATTTGGCATTCCTCTCTGCTGCCTCTTCTCTTCCCTTCTACCAGTCACTTTTTTCTCCTATGTCTTCCCCTGTTTCTCTATCCTATCCCTATACCCAAAGCCCTGCTGCAAAGTGCGCACACTCGGTGACCCCGGCCGGGCCTCGCACCCAAAATCCGCTGGCTGATCTACTGCTGCTTTATCTCCCTCTTCCCCAAGCGCTTAGGCCGCTTGGACTCCGTAATTTGAATTGGGATTCGGGATTCCGCGCTGGGTAGGAGGGGGTGTACTGTTAGGAAGACAGCTCGGTAGAGTTTGCGATCCAACTTTTTATGATTATTATTATTGTTGTTGTTTGCAACATTCGAACACAGCCATTCCAAATATGCATGACCTCGTCTATAGTTTTTAGTATCACCGAGAGTCTTAGCTTCCATAAAAGGGGGAACAAATGCACTGAAAACGAAGCAGAAAAAATTGGAAAGGTTGAACGTGTTTAAGTGTAAACTGTAAGCATAACTGATCACCTTGCTGCTTTCGGTTTCCAAGTCTAAAATGGCCTGTATCGGCTTTTACATCACTAGACTTGAACATCTGGGCAGGGAAACTGTTCGGGCCGATTCTTGGAGCTCCAAACACTGTGATATCAGGATCCAGGATGTAGGCAGACTGTTCAGGCCGAGCCGTGGAGGCTCCAGAGACGGTGATATCAGGATCCAGGATGTAGGCAGACTGTTCAGGCCGAGCCGTAGAGCTCCAGAGACGGTGATATCAGGATCCAGGATGTAGGGAAACTGTTCAGGCCGATTCTTGAAGCTCCAGGCACTGATATCAGGATCCAGGATGTAGGGAAACTGTTCAGGCCGATTCTTGAAGCTCCAGACACTGATATCAGGATCCAGGATGTAGGGAAACTGTTCAGGCCGATTCTTGAAGCTCCAGGCACTGATATCAGGATCCAGGATGTAGGGAAACTGTTCAGGCCGATTCTTGAAGCTCCAGACACTGTGATATCAGGATCCAGGATGTAGGGAAACTGTTCAGGCCGATTCTTGAAGCTCCAGACACTGATATCAGGATCCAGGATGTAGGGAAACTGTTCAGGCCGATTCTTGAAGCTCCAGAGACTGTGATATCAGGGCCCAGGATGTAGGGAAACTGTTCAGGTCGAGCCTAGAAGCTCCAGGCACTGTGATATCAGGATCCAGGATGTAGGGAAACTGTTCAGGCCGATTCTTGAAGCTCCAGACACTGTGATATCAGGATCCAGGATGTAGGGAAACTGTTCAGGCCGATTCTTGAAGCTCCAGACACTGATATCAGGATCCAGGATGTAGGGAAACTGTTCAGGCCGATTCTTGAAGCTCCAGAGACTGTGATATCAGGGCCCAGGATGTAGGGAAACTGTTCAGGTCGAGCCTAGAAGCTCCAGGCACTGTGATATCAGGATCCAGGATGTAGGGAAACTGTTCAGGCCGATTCTTGAAGCTCCAGACACTGATATCAGGATCCAGGATGTAGGGAAACTGTTCAGGCCGATTCTTGAAGCTCCAGGCACTGTGATATCAGGATCCAGGATGTAGGGAAACTGTTCAGGCCGATTCTTGGAGCTCCAGAGACAGTAATATCAGGATCCAGGATCCAGGATGTAGGGAAACTTTTCAGGCCGAGGCCGAGCCGTGGAGCTCCAGACACTGTGATATCAGGATCCAGGATGTAGGGATATCAGGCTACATAATCTAACCGGCAGGCAGGTAAAATAAATTTAGACCTGGTTAAGCTACCAGTTCCCAATCGAAACCGGGGTTGCAGGCCAACAATACCAGCGTAAAAGCAGCGGAACAGGAAAGAAGCATGAGAGAAAGTTACGTAGATGATGCGCGGGTTGGGGATGCTGAATTCCTTTGATGCCAGGCCGGTGCCTCCGGCTGCAGGCTGCTGCATGACCCGCTGCATCCGTTTCGCTACAAACTGTGGATTGGGCTGTTACAAGTGAAACACAGAATTTATATTTTCTCTCCCTGCTGCGCTGCCGTGTGCTGCCTGCCTTCGCTGCCTCTCCATCCGGGATATAGACACAATATCAAAATCATTTTTTCATTTCCTTTTTTTCATTTCGCTTTGCGCATACGACTATGGACTCGGGCCCTCTCTCTCCTCTCCCTTCCGGGATCTGTTTGCTTTTGCCTTTGCTTGTTGAGCAGCCACCCCCCCGCCGGGATCTCCAGGTGAGTGACTTGCCCCGCCCACTCTGGCCTCGATATTCCGCCTCGCTCTCTCTCTAGTCTGGAGTGTTAGTCGCTCTCAAAAATCTCCACTTGAGCTGTGTTGAGCATGCAAAGCGGGGAGAAAGCAACCCTAGGGCGAGTCTCAAGTTTCTCTCTTGCCCTCTTGTCCCACCCGTGTCTTCCAAACCTTTCTCAGTCTGGGCTTGAACTAACTGAGCTCTCAACTCTTCTTCAGGGCGACCCGTTCTCCCTCCGCACCTTTCTCCAACCCCCCCCCCACCCAGCCAGCTGTTTGCTCTCGGGCCTTCGCCTCTACAAATAAATGAATAGAAGATTGATAGATATTGGTTGCGATTATACACATCCCCCATCCCTAGCTGCCTTTGTTGACTCTCTAATGGGGGCGACGGAGAATATTGGGCGTCGTCAGATCCCCAGCGTTCGGAATTTCTCTCCTATTCACCTTGTTTGCTGACAGCTCCGGAGAAATTCGCTAAATATCCTGTTGCTCCACCTCCCATCTGCCTGTCCTGTGTTCGATGTGTTATCATGCATATGCCTGTCCCAGCAGCTGCTTCCTGTTCAACAGCAATTCCCGACATCTGCCGCCCGGTTGATTACGTAATCTGAGATAGATTTGGCCCTGAATTTTCTATAGTTTTTGCGTGCATGTCGGTCTGCTTTTTGTGTCTCGTATTTCTGTCTGCTGACGGCTGTGGCAAACTTATGAATTTGTGACGCCAGATGTGGATCATCATCTGATGCTCATGATGATGGGATCTAGGATCTGGGATCTGGGATCTGAGATCTAGGATCTGGGATCTAGGATCTGGGATCTAGGATCTGGGATCTAGGATCTGGGATCTAGGATCTGGGATCTAGGATCTGGGATCTAGGATCTGGGATCTAGGATCTGGGATCTAGGATCTGGGATCTAGGATCTGGGATCTAGGATCTGGGATCTAGGATCTGGGATCTAGGATCTGGGATCTAGGATCTGGGATCTAGGATCTGGGATCTAGGATCTGGGATCTAGGATCTGGGATCTAGGATCTGGGATCTAGGATCTGGGATCTAGGATCTGGGATCTAGGATCTGGGATCTAGGATCTGGGATCTGGGATCTAGGATCTGGGATCTAGGATCTGGGATCTAGGATCTGGGATCTAGGATCTGGGATCTAGGATCTGGGATCTAGGATCTGGGATCTAGGATCTGGGATCTAGGATCTGGGATCTAGGATCTGGGATCTAGGATCTGGGATCTAGGATCCGGGATCTAGGATC
The DNA here is from genome assembly GCA_002269645.1 of Macrostomum lignano. Taxonomy (NCBI): domain Eukaryota; kingdom Metazoa; phylum Platyhelminthes; family Macrostomidae; genus Macrostomum; species Macrostomum lignano. Next base: position 369,992 of record NIVC01000462.1, read on the forward strand.
TGGGATCTAGGATCTGGGATCTAGGATCTGGGATCTAGGATCTGGGATCTAGGATCTGGGATCTAGGATCTGGGATCTAGGATCTGGGATCTAGGATCTGGGATCTAGGATCTGGGATCTAGGATCTGGGATCTAGGATCTGGGATCTAGGATCTGGGATCTAGGATCTGGGATCTAGGATCTGGGATCTAGGATCTGGGATCTAGGATCTGGGATCTAGGATCTGGGATCTAGGATCTGGGATCTAGGATCTGGGATCTAGGATCTGGGATCTAGGATCTGGGATCTAGGATCTGGGATCTAGGATCTGGGATCTAGGATCTAGGATCTGGGATCTAGGATCTGGGATCTGGGATCTAGGATCTGGGATCTGGGATCTAGGATCTGGGATCTAGGATCTGGGATCTGGGATCTAGGATCTGGGATCTAGGATCTGGGATCTAGGATCTAGGATCTGGGATCTAGGATCTGGGATCTAGGATCTGGGATCTGGGATCTAGGATCTGGGATCTAGGATCTGGGATCTAGGATCTAGGATCTGGGATCTAGGATCTGGGATCTAGGATCTGGGATCTAGGATCTGGGATCTAGGATCCGGGATCTAGGATCTGGGATCTAGGATCTGGGATCTAGGATCTGGGATCTAGGATCTGGGATCTAGGATCTGGGATCTAGGATCTAGGATCTGGGATCTGGGATCTACTATCCGTAAGTCTGAAGACTACCGATATTCAAAGCTTAGTACTTTAATAGTTCAGTTAAAAACTTTTTTTCTGATTAAAGTTTCAAAAGATCTTGTGTGCTAGTAAAAAACCGGAAGCATTCAAAGTCGTGCTGTGCTTGCTTTGAGGAGAGCTTCCAAGACTTGGACTTGTCGCTATCAGTTTGTTGGTTATAAATCTCTGCACTACCGCTTCTAATCCAGCCACTTCCCCCTCCCTCTCCCCTCTCTTCTTTATCCTTTCTCCTCTCCATCACTGGGTCATAAAATCCCTCTCAGTGTGTTGGCAGTGCAGTCCAGCACTGTGCGTGTGTGTGTGTGTGTGTGTCGTTTCAGTTCGAGATTGCATAGCTGCATAGGGTATGAAAGGCTGGGGTTCCCTATAGGCCTGTTGGCCAGTAAAATCTTCCTTAGGATGCATACTGCCTCCATGCGTAGCAGCCCTTCCAGTGCTGCTACTACTGCTGCTGTGTATGCATAGCGTACAGTAGGCTCTTAATCTCCTGTTTGCGGCAGATATTATATGTTAGATTTTGTAACATGTCTTTACTATTGCTCTTAAACATAGACTGCTCACTTCCTGATCCATAGACTGCTCACTCCCTGATCCATAGACTGCTCACTCCCTGATCCATAGACTGCTCACTCCCTGATCTATAGACTGCTCACTCCCTGATCTATAGACTGCTCACTCCCTGATCCATAGACTGCTCACTCTCTGATCCATAGACTGCTCACTCCCTGATCCATAGACTGCTCACTCCCTGACCCATACACTGCTCACTCCCTGAGCCATAGACTGCTCACTCCCTGACCCATAGACTGCTCACTCCCTGATCCATAGACTGCTCACTCCCTGATCTATAGACTGCTCACTCCCTGACCCATAGACTACTCACTCCTTGACCCATAGACTGCTCATGACCCATAGTCTGCTCACTCCTTGACCCATAGACTGCTCACTCCCTGACCCATAGTCTGCTCACTCCCTGACCCATAGTCTGCTCACTCCCTGACCCATAGTCTGCTCACTTCCTGACCCATAGTCTGCTCACTTCCTGACCCATAGACTGCTCACTCCCTGACCCATAGTCTGCTCACTCCTTGACCCATAGACTGCTCACTCCCTGACCCATAGTCTGCTCACTCCTTGACCCATAGACTGCTCACTCCCTGACCCATAGTCTGCTCACTCCTTGACCCATAGACTGCTCACTTCCTGACCCATAGACTGCTCACTCCTTGACCCATAGACTGCTCACTCCCTGACCCATACACTGCTCACTCCCTGACTCATAGACTGCACACTCCCTGACCTATCTTCTCGATTGACCCATTTCACTGCTACCAAAGCATTCATACAGAACAGACTTATTGTAACTTTTTAGTCTCAAAAGCAGTTCTCCATCCCGAGACAGAACTCTGCTTTCCAGCCAAGAGTTGTAAATAAAAAAGTGGGGAAAAATTAAGCCAGAGCTTCCTCTTCCCATTTTTTGCAAAATCCCTCAAAACTCGAGTCACGCACGGGAACTTCGAAGGAGTTTCGAAGAACGGATTCTATAATTATGGCAATAAATTTAAAAGATTATTAATTCTCATTCTCCAAGCAGCCCAAAGCGCAAGCATTAATAATAATTTGAGCACCCGCTGTGCTCGAGTGGGACAAAAATGGGTGGAGCAGGAAGAGCTCAAGATTACGTAATCAATTGAAGCCAGCTCTCCAGCTGTGAGCCCGGCCTACCTCTAGCCAAAAAACACTGAGACTGGTTTTTGTAAGATTTAGAAATTCCTTCGTATTCAGTCTGTTTATTGCTATTATTATTTTTATTTCTCAATAATGAAATCGTGCCGTAAATCCGTGACTGTAGGATTTTTATGGCGAACTCGAATTAATATTGCGCTCGCAAGACGACTCGGTTCTCAATCTTTTTACGATACGAAACCCCCCCCCCGAATTCCCATTTATCTCGGTATCACATCCGTATCGGGTCTGGGCATTGGGGATCAAATCCTGCACCAGGGCTGGTCACATTTCACAGTTTGCCCCTGTCAGGCTGGGAAGCTGGGAGCTCCCCAGGGGGAGAGGGAGGGTGGTTTACGATGAAATTGTGTAGGGTGGGAAGGGAGATTTTAGTGCAGGGAGGGCCGCACATACTGGGAACTTACGGCTTAATTCCCCCCCACCACCCTTCTCTAAAATTCTTTTTACAACCGAATGAACCTCGGCAGCAGCTCAAAGTTTGAGCAGGGCGATAATAAATTTGTGAACTGCCCTGAGCTTACGAGCGCGTTCACCTTAAAAACCATAGGCAAAATAAAATTTGGGCAATAAGCTGCTCAGGGCTTGCTTTTATTTCATTAATGACGCCTATTACAGTTGTTTAGCTGCTAGCACCACCCGAGCTCAGCCTGTTGGTGAAACTATTATTATTGTTATTATTATTATATCCACCCCCAGCTCTGAAGGGGATTAATGCCCGCGCGTGTTGTGCTGCACAGTTTTATAATGCATCATTTTATAGGCTTGTTAATAGCTCAGGGGGGGGGCAGGGCAGGGCTCCAGAGAGCGCGGTGAGCTCTCTCGCGACTACTGCGGCTTGCAATATTGGGCTGGGGGCACTCCTTTTATGAGCCGCATCCACCTCTCCCTACCCCCTCTCTCCCCGGTGCGCTTGTAAGCCAATTTTACAATGCTCATTTGGTCTTTTACTGCTCCTGACTGCAGCTCTGCTACTGCTGCTGCTGCTGCTGCTGCCACCACCAAGGGAAGACGGGGAGAGGTGGGGGCTATACTGCTGCTGACCAGTTCAATTCTCCCCTTGCTATAACCCTCCTCCTCCTCCTCTTCCACTGGCTGAGCCGCCGGCTTTTGTGTATATATACACACACCAGATAGATAAGCATGGCTATGTAAGGCCAGCAGAGAACTTGTGGGGCTTACATGTTCTGTAACTCTCTCTAGTGACAGTCTGACAGGCTGACAGGACAAGCCACTAAATTCATCATTTAGCTCTCCACCTTGTCCAACCTCGCAGGCCATCCTGCTGCACCAGCATGAGCCAGGCCCTGCCTTACTACACCTCCTATGCGCCTGGAAGCCGTCGCGACTCCGAGCTTCAGTCGTTGCAGTCCTCCGACGCCCTGACTGACGTCGACAATCTGTCCCTGACTGACACGGCCAGCAGTCTGGACGCGGCCAGCTACCGGCAACATCATCATCATCACCAGGCTCCGGGCAGTCGCAAAGGCCTCCGCCGGGCGATGCGGTGCGCCGCCTCCGCCAACCGGGACGACCTCGCCAGCAATGGCGGCGGCAGCGGCGCCAGTAGCAGTTGCCGGCAGCAGCTCCTGCTCAGGCACCAGCTGCAGCAGCACGCCGCCAGCTGCCAGTACGACCGCGACCTGCCAGTCACCAATCCGGACAAGTTCGCCCGCCTACTGGCCGACCGTCTGCAGTGCCACCAGCGCGAGCAGACCCTGACATCCCGGCCGCCGAGCAGTCTGTCCTGCGGCAGCGGCGCCGAGCTGCTCAATTCGCCCTGGGCTCAGCGAATCCTTCGAGCCAGCATGAGCAGCCGCGACAGCAACCCGGAGGACATCCTCACCGACCACCTGGACCACCTGGATCGGGGCCACTCGTCTCATCCGCAGCCGCTGGCGCCCCCTCCGCCTCAGCAGCTTCCTTCCAGCCAGCCTCCTCCGCTTCAGCAACAGCTGCATCAAAAGCTTGAAGCATCGGAGCTGGACCAGGAGACTCACGTGCACCATTATCACTATTATCACCACTTCCGCGCCAGCGGCAGCGGCGCAACCAACAGCTTGATCTGCGGCGGCGCCGGAGCGGCCTCCACAGCGGGTGACAGCGGCTTCGGCACCATCTCCTCCTCTAGTCGATACGGCGGCATTCTTCGCTCCTCGTCAGCCACAGCGGCCGCGGCTTCGGTGGCTTCCACTTCAACTGGCGGCTCTGTGCACCGTCAGCAGTTAACGCAGCACGTGTCCAATCAGCTTGCCGCTGCCGCCCGTTGTGACCAGCCCCGCCAGCCCTTCATGATCGACAGCAACATGCCCGTGATGGACAAGCCCAACCCCGACACCACCATTGTGGAGGCCCGACGTCGTTTAGAAGAGGTCAGCCTGCAGCAGCAGCCACCGCCGCAGCAGCAGCCGCTGACCATCGGCTACTTCCTGTGCGGAGACTCTGTGCCGTACAGGCACGCGTGGCCGGGCCAGAGCATCACCCTCGGCCAATTCAAGCAGCTCATGGCCAAGAAGGGCAGCTATCGGTATTTCTTCAAGCGGCGATGCGACGAGTTTGTGGTCGGCGGCGCCGTGCACGAGGAGGTGACGGACGACTCTGAGGTGCTGCCGCTGTGGGAGGGCAAAGTCATCGGCAGGGTGGAGCGAGTTGAGTAGCTCCCCAGTCTGACTGTGACCTCTTGGCAACTTTCCTACAAAATCGATTCTTGTGATCTCTTGTGATCTCTGTCAATCACCTGGCCGCAGCCCCCCCCCCGCACCTGTGCAATATTCGCCAACCCACCCGCTATTTTCGACGATAAATCTGGCTGGGCCGTTCGACCTCATTTCGAAATACGAACCCGGGCAAAGCTGGATTTCGCACTTCTACTTTTTACTCTGCCTCTGTTCTACATCTTAGTTTTAAACTTCCTATTGTAGCTCGGCCTGTATATGTAAATGCCTTTGAAATCTGCTGCTCCAAGCCGCTCTTCTTCCTGAGCAGAAGAAGAGAGGGCGCAAATTTAAAAGCGTTGCAAAGTTCTGAAATATCATTTTGAATAATACATTTTTCGACTCACTCTTGTGACCAATATATGATCGGAACTCTGCCGCCGATGCTATGCCCTCATTGAATGCCGCCGCTTGTATTTTTCCTTTTTATTTTTTAATTGTTTATTTTTCTCATTGGTGGCATATCTCTCTTGAAAATATTATCCAATGCCCCCTTGCACTGACACCCTTTATCAGCCCGCCTTTGCTCTTCCCAGCACAATGTTCGAATGTCTACAGAATTGCTCGATCGCTGTTTTATGAAATATATCCTAGCAATCAATATTCAATCTCTGTCGTGTTCACGCTTCCTGTGATGCCATTCCGCTGCGGAGAGTGCTGACTGTGAGACTAGACTGATAGCAGAGAGTCCAGGTGTGACTGTGAGACTAGACTGATAGCGGAGAGTCCAGGTGTGACTGTGAGACTAGACTGATAGCAGAGAGTCCAGGTGTGACTGTGAGACTAGACTGATAGCAGAGAGTCCAGGTGTGACTGTGAGACTAGACTGATAGCAGAGAGTCCAGGTGTGACTGTGAGACTAGACTGATAGCAGAGAGTCCAGGTGTGACTGTGAGAATAGACTGATAGCAGAGAGTCCAGGTGTGACTGTGAGACTAGACTGATAGCAGAGAGTCCAGGTGTGACTGTGAGACTAGACTGATAGCAGAGAGTCCAGGTGTGACTGTGAGAATAGACTGATAGCAGAGAGTCCAGGTGTGACTGTGAGACTAGACTGATAGCGGAGAGTCCACGTGTGACTGTGAGACTAGACTGATAGCAGAGAGTCCAGGTGTGACTGTGAGACTAGACTGATAACAGAGAGTCCAGGTGTGACTGTGAGACTAGACTGATAGCAGAGAGTCCACGTGTGACTGTGAGACTAGACTGATAGCAGAGAGTCCAGGTGTGACTGTGAGACTAGACTCTGATTGTAGAGAGTCCATGTGTGACTGTGAGACTAGACTGATAACAGAGAATCCAGGTGTGACTGTGAGACTAGACTGATAACAGAGAGTCCAGGTGTGACTGTGAGACTAGACTGATAGCAGAGAGTCCAGGTGTGACTGTGAGACTAGACTGATAGCAGAGAGTCCAGGTGTGACTGTGAGACTAGACTGATAACAGAGAATCCAGGTGTGACTGTGAGACTAGACTGATAACAGAGAGTCCAGGTGTGACTGTGAGACTAGACTGATAGCAGAGAGTCCAGGTGTGACTGTGAGACTAGACTGATAGCAGAGAGTCCAGGTGTGACTGTGAGACTAGACTGATAGCAGAGAGTCCAGGTGTGACTGTGAGACTAGACTCTGATTGTGGAGAGTCCATGTGTGACTGTGAGACTAGACTGATAGCAGAGAGTCCAGGTGTGACTGTGAGACTAGACTGATAGCAGAGAGTCCAGGTGCGACTGTGAGACTAGACTGATAGCAGAGTCCAGGTGTGACTGTGAGACTAGACTGATAGCAGAGAGTCCAGGTGTGACTGTGAGACTAGACTCTGATTGTGGAGAGTCCATGTGTGACTGTGAGACTAGACTGATAGCAGAGAGTCCAGGTGTGACTGTGAGACTAGACTGATAGCAGAGAGTCCAGGTGTGACTGTGAGACTAGACTGATAGCAGAGAGTCCAGGTGTGACTGTGAGACTAGACTGATAGCAGAGAGTCCAGGTGTGACTGTGAGACTAGACTGATAGCAGAGAGTCCAGGTGTGACTGTGAGACTAGACTGATAGCAGAGAGTCCAGGTGTGACTGTGAGACTAGACTGATAGCGGAGAGTCCAGGTGTGACTGTGAGACTAGACTGATAGCAGAGAGTCCAGGTGTGACTGTGAGACTAGACTGATAGCGGAGAGTCCAGGTGTGACTGTGAGACTAGACTGATAGCGGAGAGTCCAGGTGTGACTGTGAGACTAGACTGATAGCAGAGAGTCCAGGTGTGACTGTGAGACTAGAATGATAGCGGAGAGTCCAGGTGTGACTGTGAGACTAGACTGATAGCGGAGAGTCCAGGTGTGACTGTGAGACTAGACTGATAGCAGAGAGTCCAGGTGTGACTGTGAGACTAGACTGATAGCGGAGAGTCCAGGTGTGACTGTGAGACTAGACTGATAGCAGAGAGTCCAGGTGTGACTGTGAGACTAGACTGATAGCGGAGAGTCCAGGTGTGACTGTGAGACTAGACTCTGATTGTGGAGAGTCCAGTATAAACTATACCTGACTTTGATTGAGACTATAGTGTCTGGAGAGATTATACCGGATAATATTGCAATACATTTCATGCAATTTGGCACAAGGCCAACAATTAAAAAGTAATTAATGCAATATATGGCATAAATTTATTAGGCATTTACTGCCCGGAAATGTTTATCAGGAATTGCTGCAAATAGAAAAAGCAATGAAGCTGTTTTACTGACCAATACGGTGATAATATCAAAAATGTTTTTATTGCATTTATGCTTGCCTTGATCTTGAGGTTTATACCAGCAATAGCCAAACAGAATTAATTGCCAGGCTTTCAGGGGTTTGGAATTGAAAAGTTAAAGTCCGCCCTCAGTATACGCCAGAGAGAAAAGCGGTTTCTTTTGTTTCAGCCAAGGCCTCTTCTTCCATTTACAAGCGCAATTGTTGCTGTCGCAAGATGCTAAAGGTTTTGAAAAGCAATTGCTATTGCTGCAAGATTTTAGGGCTAGCAATTTTTGCTTTCGCAGCAATTTCGAGTTTCTCTGTATTAGCCTTCACTCAGGTCTCGAGAGGACAGTGGGTTAGTGGTTGGGTGGCTGTAGGCCGGCCCCGACTTTACATTAAGAATTCTACCATTTTACTGCCAAATAGTATAATAAACTTAAGCTTTTCGTTTATAAGGTTTTAAATGCTTCCAAACTTAAGATTTTAAGCTTTGAACGATGTATTTCATGCTTTAGTAACTATATAGCATTCAGTTCAAGTAAGCCCCCCTATCCTCTTCTAGCAGCCCCTATCTTCTTCTAGTAGCCTCCATCTTTATAGTAGCCCCTATCCTCTTCCAGTAGCCCCTATCCTCTTCTAGTAGCCCCCTATCCTCTTCTAGTAGCCCCTATCCTCTTCTAGTAGCCCCTATCCTCTTCTAGTAGCCCCTATCCTCTTCTAGTAGCCCCTATCCTCTTCTAGTAGCCCCTATCCTCTTCTAGTAGCCCCTATCCTCTTCTAGTAGCCCCTATCTTCTTCTAGTAGCCCCAATTCTCTTCTAGTAGCCCCTATCTTCTTCTAGTAGCCCCTATCTTCTTCTAGTAGCCCGTATCCTCCATAGTAGCTTTTATCGCCCTCTCGTAGCGTCCCAGCAAGCAACCACTATAGTTTCGTTTCCCTTTATCAGTTTTGTCACCCTTAACCGCCTTTACCCAACGCCCCGAATCTCTTTGAAGTTGCCGCCGCGTTTGCTAAATTTATGCGCTGCATGGTGAACTATAGTGTAGTCTCCACCGTCCTTTGTCGCGCGCTCCGTCTCCTATCCAATTCCTGTTAGATAGTGTTGCAAGACAACCTATAATAAGCTGCTTAAAATGCATTCCTCTGTGAAGGCCTTGAATGACTTCGGCACCGATTCTAAATATGGCTCGTAAATCGAGCAAACTGAACCAAGTGTTACATGTACGTTGTTGCACTTGCTGCGAAAGCTGCACACACAGTCCCAATACCCAAGCTTGGTTGGTAACAAGGAAATCTGTCTTTACTCTTTCCATCAGTTTTTTTGGCAGTCACGATATTTTGTGTCACAAGTACATGCTGTCCTGTTTTGGACTGCTTAGTAGACTGTGAGAAGAGGGAGATTGGGAGAGAAGCATGGAGATAAAGAAAGAAGAGAGGAGAGGATGGGAGAGAGAAAGAGAGAGGGAGAGAGGTCCAGAAGAGAAGGAGACAGTGAGAAAGCGTGGAGAGAGGGAGACAGTGACAGAGGTGGAGAAGAGAGGGAGACAGTGACAGAGGTGTAGAAGAGAGGGAGACAGTGACAGAGGTGGAGAAGAGAGGGAGACAGTGACAGAGGTGGAGAAGAGAGGGAGACAGTGACAGAGGTGGAGAAGAGAGGGAGGCAGTGACAGAGGTGGAGAAGAGAGGGAGACAGTGACAGAGGTGTAGAAGAGAGGGAGACAGTGACAGAGGTGGAGAAGAGAGGGAGACAGTGACAGAGGTGGAGAAGAGAGGGAGACAGTGACAGAGGTGGAGAAGAGAGGGAGACAGTGACAGAGGTGGAGAAGAGAGGGAGACAGTGACAGAGGTGTAGAAGAGAGGGAGACAGTGACAGAGGTGGAGAAGAGAGGGAGACAGTGACAGAGGTGTAGAAGAGAGGGAGACAGTGACAGAGGTGTAGAAGAGAGGGAGACAGTGACAGAGGTGGAGAAGAGAGGGAGACAGTGACAGAGGTGAAGAAGAGAGGGAGACAGTGACAGAGGTGTAGAAGAGAGGGAGACAGTGAGAGAGGTGGAGAAGAGAGGGAGACAGTGACAGAGGTGTAGAAGAGAGGGAGACAGTGACAGAGGTGGAGAAGAGAGGGAGACAGTGACAGAGGTGGAGAAGAGAGGGAGACAGTGACAGAGGTGGAGAAGAGAGGGAGACAGTGACAGAGGTGGAGAAGAGAGGGAGACAGTGACAGAGGTGGAGAAGAGAGGGAGACAGTGACAGAGGTGGAGAAGAGAGGGAGACAGTGACAGAGGTGGAGAAGAGAGGGAGACAGTGACAGAGGTGGAGAAGAGAGGGAGACAGTGACAGAGGTGGAGAAGAGAGGGAGACAGTGACAGAGGTGGAGAAGAGAGGGAGACAGTGACAGAGGTGGAGAAGAGAGGGAGACAGTGACAGAGGTGGAGAAGAGAGGGAGACAGTGACAGAGGTGGAGAAGAGAGGGAGACAGTGACAGAGGTGGAGAAGAGAGGGAGACAGTGACAGAGGTGGAGAAGAGAGGGAGACAGTGACAGAGGTGGAGAAGAGAGGGAGACAGTGACAGAGGTGGAGAAGAGAGGGAGACAGTGACAGAGGTGGAGAAGAGAGGGAGACAGTGACAGAGGTGGAGAAGAGAGGGAGACAGTGACAGAGGTGGAGAAGAGAGGGAGACAGTGACAGAGGTGGAGAAGAGAGGGAGACAGTGACAGAGGTGTAGAAGAGAGGGAGACAGTGACAGAGGTGGAGAAGAGAGGGAGACAGTGACAGAGGTGGAGAAGAGAGGGAGACAGTGACAGAGGTGGAGAAGAGAGGGAGACAGTGACAGAGGTGGAGAAGAGAGGGAGACAGTGACAGAGGTGGAGAAGAGAGGGAGACAGTGACAGAGGTGGAGAAGAGAGGGAGACAGTGACAGAGGTGGAGAAGAGAGGGAGACAGTGACAGAGGTGGAGAAGAGAGGGAGACAGTGACAGAGGTGGAGAAGAGAGGGAGACAGTGACAGAGGTGGAGAAGAGAGGGAGACAGTGACAGAGGTGGAGAAGAGAGGGAGACAGTGACAGAGGTGGAGAAGAGAGGGAGACAGTGACAGAGGTGGAGAAGAGAGGGAGGCAGTGACAGAGGTGGAGAAGAGAGGGAGACAGTGACAGAGGTGGAGAAGAGAGGGAGGCAGTGACAGAGGTGGAGAAGAGAGGGAGACAGTGACAGAGGTGGAGAAGAGAGGGAGACAGTGAGAGATGTGGAGAAGAGAGGGAGACAGTGACAGAGGTGGAGAAGAGAGGGAGACAGTGACAGAGGTGGAGAAGAGAGGGAGACAGTGACAGAGGTGGAGAAGAGAGGGAGACAGTGACAGAGGTGGAGAAGAGAGGGAGACAGTGACAGAGGTGGAGAAGAGAGGGAGACAGTGACAGAGGTGGAGAAGAGAGGGAGACAGTGACAGAGGTGGAGAAGAGAGGGAGACAGTGAGAGAGGTGGAGAAGAGAGGGAGACAGTGACAGAGGTGGAGAAGAGAGGGAGACAGTGACAGAGGTGGAGAAGAGAGGGAGACAGTGACAGAGGTGGAGAAGAGAGGGAGACAGTGACAGAGGTGGAGAAGAGAGGGAGACAGTGACAGAGGTGAAGAAGAGAGGGAGACAGTGACAGAGGTGGAGAAGAGAGGGAGACAGTGACAGAGGTGAAGAAGAGAGGGAGACAGTGACAGAGGTGGAGAAGAGAGGGAGACAGTGAGAGATGTGGAGAAGAGAGGGAGACAGTGAGAGATGTGGGGAGAAAGGAATAGAAGCCTAGAAGAGACAGGGGGGGGGAGGAAAGAGCTGAGAAGTAACCAGCCTAGAAGAGACAGGGGGGGGGAGGAAAGAGCTGAGAAGTAGCCAGCCTGGAAGCCAGGCGAGACTGAGGGGAGAGGGGTGAGCCGCGGAAGAATCCATGAATTCTGAGCCGTTCTGAGCCGGCCTTCTGAAGTGGGTACCCAAGCCGAAGCCCCGCAATGCTAGAAGCAGATCGCTAATTATTCTGCATGCTTGTGGGCCCGCTTTGCTCTCATTTTCAGAGATAGCTCTTCGTAGATCTATTTTCTTCCACTCGTTGGTTTCGGCCTCTCGAATCGGCTTCTCAAAAAAAGGAGCCGTTTTTTTCTCCTTGTCTCTAGTAGTCCGTCTAGCTTTCCCTGTGAAGTTTGCCGCCATGCACGGTATAATGATATAGGTAGACTGCTTTGATTAGTTAGTATATAGGTGTGTATTGTGGTTTTTTGACTAGCATTATAAAATATACCGTCTCTTTCTGAGAGCGTTCGGTGCGAACTTTTGCGACTGTGCTTGAGTTCTTGAGTGAATTCTCGCTTCTTTTTATTGCTTGTCGTCTCGGTGTGTCATTGTGTTGGGGTTGTCAGGCGTGATGACGGGTGGACCTGGAAAAGAAAGGGGGATAGGAGAGAAAGAGGGAGAGAAGGAGAGAAGGAGAGAGAAAGAGAGAAAGAGGGAGAGAAGGAGAGAAGGAGAGAAGGAGGGAAGGAGGGAGAGAAGGAGGGAAGGAGGGAGAGAAGGAGGGAAGGAGGGAGAGAAGGAGGGAAGGAGGGAGAGAAGGAGGGAAGGAGGGAGAGAAGGAGGGAAGGAGGGAGAGAAGGAGGGAAGGAGGGAAGGAGGAAGAGAAGGAGGGAAGGAGGGAGAGAAGGAGGGAAGGAGGGAGAGAAGGAGGGAAGGAGGGAGAGAAGGAGGGAAGGAGGGAGAGAAGGAGGGAAGGAGGGAGAGAAGGAGGGAAGGAGGGAGAGAAGGAGGGAAGGAGGGAGAGAAGGAGGGAAGGAGGGAGAGAAGGAGGGAAGGAGGGAAGGAGGAAGAGAAGGAGGGAAGGAGGGAGAGAAGGAGGGAAGGAGGGAGAGAAGGAGGGAAGGAGAGAGAGAAGGAGACGGTAGGAGACAGTAGGACAGAGCCAGCAAAAACAAGCGAGAAAGCAGTTGCCGCCAAATACCCCCCAGTGCAGTATTGTTAACGCGCATCAGCGCAAGTGTGTATTTAAAGATATGCTATCAAATCGAGAAGCGTTCGAGCGAGGAGGTGGCTAGAGGGGTCTAGAAAGAGAGAGAAGCAGGGATCCGCTGTTGTTTGATCCTTGCCGCCGCAACCCCCTCCCCGTATTATGCGGAGGTGTAGAGGCGGTTCAGGAAGGGCCGTTTGTTGTAAGCCGCTTGTGTCCCGCTCTCTATCCAATCCGACCTGCCTGCCCCCCTGGTTGCGTCAGTGCATTCGATGAAGGCAGGCCCTTTAAAAGGAAGTGCCGCCCAAGCCACCTCATCCGCCCGGGGCGCAAATCACATCAAAGAGATTCACCGCCGCTGGCCTCGCTATATTTCTCTACATTGAACGGCCAGAACCCGGTTTTCAGACAACTGTAGTCTTGATAATAAGATAAGCGAGTTTGAATTCTCCTCGTTTGAGTAAAACTTCTGCACTTTCTTAGCTTGTCGTTGTGAAGTTTCAATTGAATACTCGTAAAAATTGATTACACCTGCCCCAATTGGGCCAGATGTGCAACCGACAGCTCAGCCGCAGCTATTGCGCGGCGCATCTGAAGGCTGCGTACGGCTGTTCAGTCCAATGACTGGGGGGGGGGTCGCCACACAGCCTCAATTACCCCCAGCTAATGCTGGCACCCATTTTACAGCTGGGTGAACTGAAGCAATGCAGAGTTAAGTGTCTTGCTCAATGGGTCGAGAATCGAACCCACGACCTTTTAGTCGTGATTCCGACGCTCTAACTACTAGGCTATAATTAAAAGCCTAGTATTACAATTTAAATAAATTACATGATGTGAAGTATGCTAACTCCAGATCCTGTTTTTGGGCTATCCTTGGGCCACTCTGCACTACTGCCTCAAAAGTTGTTACAACATGGCATGGAAAATGAATTATGAATGCAAGTCGCCCTTAGGGCTATATACTCTCTGGTTTTATCTATTCAGATTACTTCGCACCCAAGCAAGGCCCACTTTGTGCGAGTTGGCGAACGGGCCCGTATATTATACTGTTATGCCTCCCCTGCAAGGTAAACAAAGAGGTGCGATTCAGGCCAGTGACGTAATCAACACCTGTTATAGAGCATGCAGCAGGGTATGCATTGTGTAAATAACTGACTGTTAAAATTATCTTCTGAATGACACTGTCCGTACTATTCTGCACCGCTTCCTTCCCGTTGGAGCCCCCAACGGGTCCTAACGATGAGTGAGTTTCCTTTATTCAAATTTTACGGACTACTATAACCATACTACTGTGGCTAGTAGAGATTAAAGAAAAATTAGACTGTAAAAAAAATAGACAAATTGGGAAAAAAACCTTACACTGGATTTTTCTTCTAGATAGTCTGTAAAAAAAGTCTGCTAGTGCATTTAGTATGCTATCAAGAAATCGAGATTTTTCTTCTGACTCTATAGAGTTGACTCAAACAATTTAACAACATTACCAAATTCTAGCAGTTTCTTTATCTCCTTCATTACAGTGAGTAATGAGTATAGTTCTCATGAATAAATTTATTCATGAGGGCTTCTTAAGACAGAGTAGTAAATTACTGTACTGTAACTCGTAACAGCTATTAGCAAAAATGGGTCAGATTTTACAGAAGTTCAGTACATCCAGGTGTGGCGATCAGATTATGATTTACTCTCTCTTCTCTTTCCCCTAGTCTCCTCTCCTCTCCTCTCCTCTCCTCTCCTCTCCTCTCCTCTCCTCTCCTCTCCTCTCCTCTCCCTCCTTTCCTCTCCTCTCCTCTCCTCTCCCCTCCTTTCCTCTCCTCTCCTCTCCTCTCCTCTCCTCTCCTCTCCTCTCCTCTCCTCTCCTCTCCTCTCCTCTCCTCTCTCTCCCTCTCCCCTCCTCTCCTCTCCTCTCCTCTCCTCTCCCCTCCTTTCCTCTCCTCTCCTCTCCTCTCCTCTCCTCTCCTCTCCTCTCTCTCTTCTCCTCTCCTCTCCTCTCCCCTCCTTTCCTCTCCTCTCCTCTCCTCTCCTCTCCTCTCCTCTCCTCTCCTCTCCTCTCCTCTCCTCTCCTCTCCTCTCCTCTCCTCTCCCTCCTTTCCTCTCCTCTCCTCTCCTCTCCTCTCCTCTCCTCTCCTCTCCTCTCCTCTCCTCTCCTCTCCTCTCCTCTCCTCTCCTCTCCTCTCCTCTCCTCTCCTCTCCTCTCCTCTCCTCTCCTCTCCCCTCCTTTCCTCTCCTCTCCTCTCCTCTCCTCTCCTCTCCTCTCCTCTCCTCTCCTCTCCTCTCCTCTCCTCTCTCTCCTCTCCTCTCCTCTCCTCTCCCCTCCTCTCCTCTCCTCTCCTCTCCTCTCCTCTCCTCTCCTCTCCTCTCCTCTCCTCTCCTCTCCTCTCCTCTCCTCTCCTCTCCTCTCCTCTCCTCTCCTCTCCTCTCCTCTCCTCTCCTCTCCTCTCCTCTCCTCTCCTCTCCTCTCCTCTCCTCTCCTCTCCTCTCCTCTCCTCTCCTCTCCTCTCCTCTCCTCTCCTCTCCTCTCCTCTCCTCTCCTCTCCTCTCCTCTCCTCTCCTCTCCTTTCCTTTCCTTTTCTTTCCTCTCCTCTCTTCTCTCCTCTCCTATCTCCTATCTCCTATTTTGTTTCTGTCCTATCTCCTTTCCTTTGGCCCGCAGTCATGCTTTAGGTCCTCTCTCTAGTCTTTGAAGTAAAAAGGTTTGCCGGGTCCCGCCCTAGGGTGTGCAGTGATTTTGTCTGCCATGCGATAATACCATGGACACGATATTATATTGACTAATTGATAAGGCCCACTCTCGACGTCTGTGACGATCGTGCACTGCCATCAGACGTGTGGCACCACATGTCCAATATATCAACATTTTGAGCGTCCCTAATCGAACCATAGACATCAATTCCATCAGAAACCTGTACTTCGAGTACAGCGCATCGATGAAGAAATAACACAAGGTAACCTGGATTGCTCTTCGGCAAAATTTTTGTGGCCCTGACCCAGCCCGAATGAAGCTCCCGACGCGAGTGTTATGGACCGATGGCCGATGACCGATGGCAAGCGTATTATCGGTGGCTATACAGTCAGCCGTTTTGCGAGTAGTCAGGTACAGATTGAAGTACAACCGTACATGTATTATGTAAAAAGTCATTTTTACTCACAAACATCAGTTTCTGGTAGCTGTATTATAAATATCAGTTATTTATTGAATATATTGTTTGAAATCGACAGAGTCTGTAACGGAATCTGTAAAATATTTTACGTGTAATAAAAAATATCATAAAAGCGAAAAAATCACGGATAAACAGGAGCTCATAAAAGGCGAGCATTCGATACAAAATGTAGATGTAACCATGGGAAAATATTTTCTTATAACACTGGTGACACGGAACGGGATATATACTGCACATAGTTTTTTTCAAATGTACGAGTTGTAATATTCTGTTTTTCTGTTAAAATATTATAAATCGCGTAGTGCACTGTAAACGCCGAAGTGAATCTACATGTAACTAAAAGCGACTACAGTGAATAAAATAAATTGTGCAGAATACACTTAAATAAGCATTGTTTGATTCGGAAGATGCAGTAGAAAATATAAGGACAAAAAATTAATGCGTTGAAAAAAAATAAATGTAGAGCTAAACGTGTTTTTGTGCGTGCTATATTGCGATTCAACAGTGTTGGATAGAACGTTTTAATATAACAGTTTTAATAGAAGAGAAAAAGAAAAACAACAGAAATATCCGGGAGACAGTCCACTGCATGCAAGATGAAGACTATGCAGAGAAGTAAAAAAATGATGGTGAAGATTCAGGAGATTGCTAGTCTACAAGGGCAAAAATATTTTGCTCTGCATTCTACTTGGCCAGCATCAGTGGCGAGCTGGGCCCGCTGGACTCCGCGCTGTTTCCAGTGCTGCTCGCAGTCGCGTTGTGGTCGCCGCCGGACTCGGGATGGCCACTGACAGATCGTCGCAGCTCCAGATGCTGTTGTAGTCCGTTTTGAATTGCCACGACAGTTGCGGCTCCGGTTGCTGAAGCTGCTGTTGGTGCCGAGCACCCCAGGGCATTCCCCAGTACATCATCTGATGCTGCAACTGCTGGTGCTGCTGCCTGAGCATCTGGTGATGCGAATGCGGCCTGCTGTGCGATCTGGGTGGCTGACGGAGCTTCTTGCTGCCAAATTTGGTCTGGGCGAATGCGGCGGCCGTGTAGCATTCCTGCTGCTGCTGGCGCTGCTGGAACATCCACAGAGGGTCGGGCACGAGTGGCTGAATAGCGCACGGATGCTGCTGCTGCTGCTGCTGCTGCTGTTGTTGTTGTTGCTGTTCGAGAGACTCTGCCGAATCTGCCGCCGCCGTTTCCGACGAATAGAGCTGGGTCACTGATCCTGTTGGTTTGAGCAATTCAGTGGAAAAGTTGACGTCTTATCAATAAAGTGCATCATTGACTGTCAAGATCTTTCTGTATCTACACACGTAGCCTGTCACTACCGACCCTATGAATGAATCAGGCGTTTTAGACTCTTAAATTACGTAATACTAAATATGAAGATAATATTACCGACCTTTCTCGCCAACCCTGCAGGACACTTCGCCAGGATCAATCCACAGAGTCAGATTCTGCGGCAGGTGCTTCATCAGCTCGCCGACGTCTAGCCCAGTCTCCTTGGCCGCCTCCAGTAAGATCGGATCAGACTGTTCGCCAGAAATTTTCAAACAACGAAAAGCGGTGCCCTTCAGCGGCTGGTCCGGGTACCAGTGACCCTGAAACTTGGCCGTCAGGTTGCAGTCCAGCTGCTCGCCGAACAAGTTCACCCGACGCCTCGGCAGCCGGTTGTACAGGAATGACAGGATGAAATTCACTGCGATCGACACTTCGGCGCGCATGTTAAAACTTTGCTACCACCGGTCCGATGAGTTAAAACAGTTTTTTTGCCAAACCGCGTGGTCTGAATTGAGAGTTTCATTCAAAACTGTACCCCATCTTCGCTCCCATATATATATATATATATATAGACTGGCCAGTGTTCGGGAAGGATTTTCACTCTCGCCAGGTTTGGGAGATGAGAATAATCTCTGGGCCAATGAGCATCCGGGGTGAGAAATTCAGCATTCGGGTGAACGAACTCTTGGAGGTTGATGTTAGCCTATTTTTAGCCCGGCCAATGCACGGGACTTCCTGTTCCACTCTTCATCGCATTCAGTTGGGGATGCTAATTAGTCTGAAGAGGCGCGTGGGCAGCGGCGCACCACCGCCTGAATTGGATGCCGGATGTGCGACCGCCCGAAGCGGCTGCACTGGCACTGAGGGGGTGGGGGGGGCAGAGCTGAAAATAGTTGCTTGTTTTTTGTTATTTTTTTCATCAATTTTAAATTTGCAGACGATACAAAAATCTGTTTGCTTAGGGCTGAACCTGCTTGCAATACACATGCATGTACACAGTTAATAAGACAATGGCACAACCCACCTTCAGTGCATCAGAGCCTACTGTTAATGGATTGAAGACATATGATACACGAGTCTGTGTAGGAGACCCTATCATGCGTGTAATGCTGTAGGAAGAGGTGGGAATCGGACTGATTGGCTGCCCTGAATTAAGGAAAATAAAAAAGGATTAAATTTCAGAGGGTATTCAGATCGCGGGGGAGGGAGAGAGGACAGAAAGACAGATACAGCCTCAGGGATTTTGAGAATGCGAGAAATTGCAATCGGGAAGTGTCAGGTGTTAAGAATGAATTAGAACCAAACCGCTGAATAGTCAACAGTGGATGAGGTCGATGGAATTAGATCGATGGATGAGAGATAAGAGGGAGATTGAAGAGAGATCAGAAGGAGATTGAAGAGAGATCAAAGATGGAAGAGAGATTAGAGATGGAAGAGAGATCAGAGATGGAGGAAAGATTAAAGATGGAAGAGAGATCAGAGATTGAAGAGAGATCAAAGATGGAGGACAGATCGAGATGGAAGAGAGATCAGAGATGGAAGAGAGATCAGAGATGGAAGAGAGATCAGAGATGGAAGAGAGATCAGAGATGGAAGAGAGACCAGAGATGGAAGAGAGATCAGAGATGGAAGAGAAATCAGAGATGGAAGAGAGATCAGAGATGGAAGAGAGATCAGAGATGGAAGAGATATCAGAGATGGAAGAGAGATTAGAGATGGAAGAGAGATTAGAGATGGAAGAGAGATTAGAGATGGAAGAGAGATCAGAGATGGAAGAGAGACCAGAGATGGAAGAGAGATCAGAGATGGAAGAGAAATCAGAGATGGAAGAGAGATCAGAGATGGAAGAGAGATCAGAGATGGAAGAGAGATCAGAGATGGAAGAGAGATCAGAGATGGAAGAGAGATCAGAGATGGAAGAGAGATCAGAGATGGAAGAGAAATCAGAGATGGAAGAGAGATCAGAGATGGAAGAGAGATCAGAGATGGAAGAGATATCAGAGATGGAAGAGAGATCAGAGATGGAAGAGAGATTAGAGATGAAGGAGAGATCAGAGATGGAAGAGAGATTAGAGAGATTCCGCAGTAATTTCTTAGCAGCCCCAACAGTGCACTGAAGCGATCAAAATACCAAAAAATGATAACTTTCTAAAAGCAAGTCAATAAGCAAACGATACAAACAAAGTTGACTTGGGTTTGATAGTCACATAATACTGACGCCAATATTGGAATGAAATTGAAGTACATTTTGCATCTCTGAGAGGCTTCGTGTCGATGGAAAGAGTCCTGAAACTGGGTATTGGGAGAGGAAAAATCGATCGAGCGGCAGTGCTGACGGAGACCGGGGGCTGTTTGAGAAGCAGTCTGAGCTGCCTGCGTCGGCAGTGAGTCTAAAAATATCCCAGTCTGTCCTGTTCCTCACGGCACTGCCTGCTCGCGAGTCGCGATTTCATACCCCCCACCCGACCAACCCTTCCCACCCGCAGGCCACCAGGGAAGGAATCTGAGCAGGGAGTCGGGTGCCCGCCCACACACCAAGCCAGCCCGGGGGGAAGAGAGGCGTGAGAACTCTCTACTCGCTCTCTCTCTCTCTCTCTGGGGCGGGGGGTTCTGTGCGTAGGCTGCTGGAAGCTGGGACTAATCCAGACATCCTTATCCCTCTTTCATTTCAGCAATGTCGCCCGGCCTATTCTGGGTCCGAATCTATTTTTATCTCAAGTCTAAATTTAGACAGTCGCTATTTATTATCCCGCCCTAGCTATGCCCTTTTATTAGAGAGAGAATTGCTTGCAGACTGATTGATTGGGGTTTGGCAGGCTTTGCGGGACAGAAATAGCGGACCGGCCATGGGCCTGCACTGGGCCTGATAACGGACAATGCAGTCTGCAGCCCAGACAATTCAATGTCATCCACTCGCCGACGTTAGTACTTGTTTAGTATGTAAATAAGAATTTACAATCTTGCCCCATCCGCGAATATATTTACCATTCAGCGAAGATAATTAACCATAGGCAGACGGATGGCCGTTTTCGTCCATTCTGTCTACCTCCAAGCTAGACGGCATAAAATCAATCTCTATGGGCCAGATTTGTTGGATTTTTTACCACAGCCGTTCCCGACGACTAGAGGCCGAAAACGGCCATATAAATATTATGTATAAGGACTACTGACTGCTATATATAACCATATTTATAATCAATAGAATTTCATTCCTTCATCTAGGCGGGAACGGTGGTAGCAGCAACATTTATGATCGTAAATTTGAAAACTGTCTATGGCTGTTTTCGGCCTATCCGTCGGGAACGGATATAAGCGCCTAAAACTGCAGTCAAATAGAGGTTAACGGCTGGCTTAAACGGGATGTCTGGCTTAAACGGGGCGTTTTTTACTGATTCAAAAGGGTCGTTTCTTACTGATTCAAAAGGGACGTTTCTTACTGATTCAAAAAGGACGCTTCTTACTGATTCAAAAAGGACTCTTCTTACTGATTCAAAAGCGACGTTTCTTACTGATTCAAAAGGGAAGTTTCTTACTGATTCAAAAGAGAATTTACTTACTGATTCAAAAGGGGCGTTTCTTACTGATTCAAAAGGGACGTTTCTTACTGATTCAAAAGGGACGTTTCTTACTGATTCAAAAGGGACATTTCTTACTGATTCAAAAGGGACATTTCTTACTGATTCAAAAGGGACGTTTCTTACTGATTCAAAAGGGACGTTTCTTACTGATTCAAAAGGGTCGTTTCTTACTGATTCAAAAGGGACGTTTCTTACTGATTCAAAAGGGTCGTTTCTTACTGATTCAAAAGGGACGTTTCTTACTGATTCAAAAGGGTCGCTTCTTACTGATTCAAAAAGGACGTTTCTTACTGATTCAAAAGGGTCGTTTCTTACTGATTCAAAAGGGTCGTTTCTTACTGATTCAAAAGGGACGTTTCTTACTGATTCAAAAGGGTCGCTTCTTACTGATTCAAAAAGGACGTTTCTTACTGATTTAAAAGGGGCGTTTCTTACTGATTCAAAAGCGACGTTTCTTACTGATTCAAAAGGGGCGTTTCTTACTGATTCAAAAGCGACGTTTCTTACTGATTCAAAAGGGACGTTTCTTACTGATTCAAAAGCGACGCTTCTTACTGATTCAAAAGCGACGCTTCTTACTGATTCAAAAGGGTCGCTTCTTACTGATTCAAAAAGGACGCTTCTTACTGATTCAAAAGGGTCGCTTCTTACTGATTCAAAAAGGACGCTTCTTACTGATTCGAAAGCGACGCTTCTTACTGATTCAAAAAGGACGCTTCTTACTGATTCAAAAAGGACGTTTCTTACTGATTCAAAAGCGACTCTTCTTACTGATTCAAAAGGGAAGTTTCTTACTGATTCAAAAGGGAATTTTCTTACTGATTCAAAAGGGAATTTTCTTACTGATTCAATAGGGACATGTCTTACTTAAATTTAAGTTTTAAATTAAAATTTTATTAATGACGGACAAAATATTCAGATATCATGATATCAAGAATAGGTCAGCTCCGGCTTGAGGCTTAAATTCTACACTGCGGTTGTCGACTAAGCTTCTACAGCAATCTATTTTTATTCCCAACCCTGAGGGATTTGGGATCAAACAATAGTCGCTCTTCTTGTTTGCTGTGCTCTTGTTCGGCTTTACAGCCTACACTGAGTCAATAATCTTGCACGTCGGACAAATCAATAAAAACAGATTTCCAAACCCTGTTTATGCTACTGAACACTAATATGCGAGTAGTGCAGCTGGGATCTAGGCGCCGCAATTTAATCATCGGTGTTTACTCTAGACCTCTCGTGATGTTGAACAATAGTGGATTGAGAAGAGAAACCGACCCTTGTAACTTCCGGGTCGCAAGTCTCCAAGCTGAGCAGGGCTGAGTAGGCTGAGCAGACTCAGGGCAGATGCTGAACTTCCGGCAACTAGAAAGCCAAGAAAGCCAGCTGAAAGCAAAGTCCGATTCCCGGATATCTTGCGCTGGCTTCCTCACAAGGCTTGTGCCTCTGTTCGGCGCCGCACGGCTATTGGACCTATTGGTCCGTTCTCCAAGTATGCCTTGACAAGCGGACTGGCTTATTGACTGATCGCGGACCTGGGATATCTCTATATAGGGCACTGTTGGATTAGCTCAATGGTTTGGCTTTCATTACACGCGCGGGACAGAGCACTCAGGCTACTGTTGGGCATATTCAAGGTAAGTTTGAGAATGTAAACTGCCGATTTTTTGTGTTCAGACAAACCAAAACTTTTTTACTGTCACTGATTCCCTCTCTGATCATTCAGTGAGCTGTCACTGATTCCCTCTCTGATCATTCAGTGAACTGTCACTGATTCCCTCTCTTATCATGCAGTGAACTGTCACTGATTCCCTCTCTGATCATTCAGTGAACTGTCACTGATTCCATCTCTTATCATGCAGTGAACTGTCACTGATTCCCTCTCTTATCATGCAGTGAACTGTCACTGATTCCCTCTCTGATCATTCAGTGAGCTGTCACTGATTCCCTCTCTGATCATTCAGTGAACTTTCACTGATTCCCTCTCTTATCATGCAGTGAGCTGTCACTGATTCCCTCTCTGATCATTCAGTGAACTGTCACTGATTCCCTCTCTGATCATTCAGTGAGCTGTCACTGATTCCCTCTCTTATCATTCAGTGAACTGTCACTGATTCCCTCTCCTATCATTCAGTGAGCTGTCACTGATTCCCTCTCTGATCATTCAGTGAACTGTCACTGATTCCCTCTCTTATCATTCAGTGAACTGTCACTGATTCCCTCTCCTATCATTCAGTGAGCTGTCACTGATTCCCTCTCTGATCATTCAGTGAACTGTCACTGATTCCCTCTCTTATCATGTAGTGAACTGTCACTGATTCCCTCTCTGATCATTCAGTGAACTGTCACTGATTCCCTCTCTTATCATTCAGTGAACTGTCACTGATTCCCTCTCTTATCATGCAGTGAACTGTCACTGATTCCCTCTCTTATCATGAAGTGAACTGTCACTGATTCCCTCTCTTATCATGCAGTGAACTGTCACTGATTCCCTCTCTGATCATTCAGAGAGCTGTCACTGATTCCCTCTCTTATCATGTAGTGAACTGTCACTAATTCCCTCTCTGATCATTCAGTGAACTGTCACTGATTCCCTCTCTGATCATTCAGTGAGCTGTCACTGATTCCCTCTCTTATCATGCAGTGAACTGTCACTGATTCCCTCTCTGATCATTCAGTGAACTGTCACTGATTCCCTCTCTTATCATGCAGTGAACTGTCACTGATTCCCTCTCTGATCATTCAGTGAACTGTCACTGATTCCCTCTCTGATCATTCAGTGAACTGTCACTGATTCCCTCTCTGATCATTCAGTGAACTGTCACTGATTCCCTCTCTGATCATTCAGTGAACTGTCACTGATTCCCTCCCTGATCATTCAGTGAACTGTCACTGATTGCCTTTCTGATTATTCAGTGAACTGTCACTGATTCCCTGTCTGATCATTCAGTGAGCTGTCACTGATTGCCTCTCTGATCATTCAGTGAACTGTCACTGATTCCCTCTCTGATCATTCAGTGAACTGTCACTGATTCCCTCTCTGATCATTCAGTGAACTGTCACTGATTCCCTCTCTTATCATGTAGTGAACTGTCACTGATTCCCTCTCTGATCATTCAGTGAACTGTCACTGATTCCCTCTCTGATCATTCAGTGAACTGTCACTGATTCCCTCTCTGATCATTCAGTGAGCTGTCACTGATTCCCTCTCTGATCATTCAGTAAGCTGTCACTGATTCCCTCTCTGATCATTCAGTGAACTGTCACTGATTCCTTCCCTGATGCTGCAGTATATTAGATGAATCGCAAAGTACCAGTAATTAATATTTAGTCGATAAAGTTAAATGGGAAGGTGAATTGACGCAAGTAAGTAGCGATGTACTGTAGCAGTCCAGGTAGCAAAGCTGGACTGGTCTAGGCCTGTACCGTGAAGATACTAGTGTGTACTGCAAGCAATTACTATAAGCTAATCAGTTGAAAGAGTGATATTCCGAAAGCCTGTTGGACCCCAATGAGAGACAATTTCTGTATCAGTCGGAACAACTTCATGCTGGCTGTTGCAGCTGCGGTAGATAACTTATCACCTCTGCTTTTCTCTAGCCACTCTTTCTTGGCCTTTGCCGATTGTGTATGTCAGGCTTTATAGCCGCTTTGGAAACGTTAATGTACCGTAAATGCACGTCCATTCCTTGAACATGTGTCTGGATGTCAATTAAAGCAAGACTAGAGCGAGAAAATCTCCGAAGCGTATATAAGAAAAGATTTTTCTATAACTCTTCTGCTTCGGCAAAACTAAAACTGCTTTTCTTCGCGGGTGACACTAAAGGTTCGTTCTGTTGATTTTCAATCTTCTTTTTGCAAAGGTTTTTTCAAGTCATTGTCCCATGTTGTTGCTGACTTGAGTCATTTAATTCTAAACAAAGATATCTTTTTGAGAAGCATAGAATGACTTAATAATAATAATAATTGATAACACCTGCCGGAGTGGGCAGATGTGCAACCGACAGCTCAGCCGCATTTATTGCGCTGCGCATCTGAAGGCTGCGGACGGCTGTTCAGTCCATGAACTGGGGGGTCGCCACACATGCTCTCAATTACCCCAGCCAATGCTGGAACCCATTTTACAGCTGGGTGAACTGAAGCATTGCAGAGTTAAGTGTCTTGCTCAAGGACACAAATTGTTTCGAGAGGGTAAAGAATCGAACCCTCGACCTTCAAGTCGTGAGTCCGACGCTCTGACCACTAGGACACAACCCCTAGACTTTATGACTTTATGCATGAATAATATTTTTGTTACTGTTCTTAGTAGCATGGTTGAAAAGTTGATATATCTCTGATACAAGACCCCGACTCAAGCAAACTCGACCAGAGTAAAATATTGCCCCCTGTAACTCGAAATGACTTTGCAGAGACTAAGGCTCAATCAAATCCAATCGAAATGGACGGTGAAGAGTTTCGTCAGCGCGGCCGTCAGATGGTTGACCTCATCGTGGACTATGTCAACAGCTTTCGCGACCGTCCCGTAGTGCCCAACGTGCAGCCCGGCTACCTGAGGCCGCTGATTCCGCCTGAGGCGCCGCAGGAGGGCGAAAGCTTCGATAAAATCCTGGCCGACATTGAGCCCGTAGTGCTCGCTGGGGTGAGCTTTCAAAAATTGGACTCAAATTTCTTCATCATTGCGTAAGAGTGACTGAAGGGGAAGAAGGGCCTTTAGCGAGACAGTCTCTCGCACCACGACCCTTGGCTTGATTCAGCGCGCGGTCGCCTCCATTTTGAGTTTGTGCACGAAAATTGTCCATGGCGTTGTCGTGCGATTTACAGCCATGTGGGACGAACCCCCAAGGCACTGAGAGTGTACATGACTGACGATTAGAAAACCGGGGCAGCTGTACACCGCGTGTGAGCGTGTGTATGTCCCCAGGAGTCAGTGAAATGGGTAGAATTGCCGTCAATGCTGGTTGTGGGACGATGGCGCCGAAGTTGTTACGTCAGGGGGGGGGGCAATAGCCCTGCTA
Source organism: Macrostomum lignano (assembly GCA_002269645.1). Classification (NCBI taxonomy): domain Eukaryota; kingdom Metazoa; phylum Platyhelminthes; family Macrostomidae; genus Macrostomum; species Macrostomum lignano. Next base: position 395,901 of record NIVC01000462.1, read on the forward strand.
AGATTAGTTAGTAATACTATTATTACAACGGATCAATCTCGAGCAACAAGTTGACGCGGCGCACGCTGGCCTGCTGCGCGCCGCCTTCAAGATCGGCTAAGAGCGAGTGACCAACGCGGCTTTGTATCACCGCGCTGGACTGGTCGGTCCAAGCGACCTGTTGCGCCGTCGGCGACTCCAGCTGTCAGACCACATCATCCGCGCCGAGTCGTACTGCCCAGAGCCGGTGCAGGAGGTGCTGCTGCTAACGCTGCAGGCACCCTACCGGCGGGGACAGGCGCACACTCGGCGTTTCGTCGACTGCCTGCTGGCTGACGCCGGCGCCCCGGATTCGGCCGGCAGCGTGGCGTTCATTCGCGACCTGGCCTTGAGGCGCGCCTTGTTACGCTAACTGCGTATTCTGTTGTTGTTGTTGTTGTTGTTGTTGGACAAATCTTCTTTAACGTCCTGCAGCTTTTTACTTTTAACTTTATGATAAAATATCGCAAAATCTCTCAAAATCTTCACGCGAACTTTGTCATTCTCAGGTAACCAACCGAAGAAACATATTGTAAGCTGTTGGCTTCAAACTTCTACCCTAAAACCACTTAGCTTTTAGGGTTCGCTTAGCTTTTAGGGTCCATTCAGTGTGTTTGCTTTGAGTCTTTTAGTTTTAGTTTGAGCTATATTGCTTAAGTCGGGGCTCAGTTGAGGCGCTCAACTTGACATTTGCCTTTCAAAAGCTTTCACAAAGAAAAGAAAGTGAGGACTTCGTTCCTTAGTGTTTGTTTTGTATATATAATTATAGTCTTAGGAGAGAGGGTCATTTTCATTGCAATATGCATCTTTGGTGGCCGCCAGTCGGCTATAGTCTAGATCGATTCAAACGGCCGTCAAGTTCTGAAGTTTATTTGAAAATGTTGAAGAACAAAAAATCAAATAAAGAGCAAACTCTGGGATCAGTTAAACAAACTATATCTATTTAAATCTACATATGATGAATGTGATTTGTTAATAAGGCTTCGTTAGTTTCTCAAGGAATCTGTGTCTTGATAGAGGTAGGTAAAATCCTCAGTCTCGTGACATAAGATACGGTTAAAGCTTCTACTAGCTTCTTAATATGCTACTCTTAGTAGGAAGATAGTAGGAAGAACACTTTTTTCTTTGAAATTTTCATTTCATTCTGGGTTTAAACACCTCCCTGTGGCGGGCAAGTGCAAGCGCACCTGAAGACGGCCGTTTAGGTGCTCTCGCGCCCACCTGCTCATCACGCCGCGTCTATGCGCCACCCAACCCCGGAGATTAGGAGTGGGGGGGGGGTTCGCCCACCCAGTCTGAGCTACGTGGGGGTTGGGGTTGACTGACTAACTAGCGCGTTGGCCTACTTAACCTGATTGTGCGCACATGCTTGTAAGAACTTTTTGCTCTCCGCAAATACAATTTCAAGTCTGCACGCAGTAGCTACTGCCCGCTTCATCCCTCCTTAAATTCCTGCTCAAGGTGACCAACTGGCATCACCCGAATTTCCACGCCTATTACCCGACCGCCAGCTCGTACCCGGCCATCCTGGGCGACATGCTGAGCGACGCCATCGCTTGTATCGGATTCTCCTGGGTGAGCAGAGCAGATGAGGGAGAGGCTGAGTTGTCAACGTGAATATTTTTTAGATAGAGTTAATTCCCGGAATCGCGATCCGCTCAGATCGCCAGTCCCGCGTGCACAGAGCTGGAGACTGTCATGATGGACTGGTTGGCCAAGGCTCTGGGCCTGCCGGACCACTTTCTGTTCAGTTCTGGCGGCCGCGGCGGCGGCGTCATCCAGGGCACAGCTAGCGAGGCCTCGCTGATGGTCTTCCTGGGTGCAAGGAACGACGCCATCGCCAAGCTGCAGGCAGCTGAGCCTCAGGGCGAGCCCTGCGAACTGCTCGCCAGGCTGGTGGCTTACACCTCCGAAGAGGTGAGTGCGGCTTGTTGACACTTTCTAGGAGTTTCATTGGATCTAGATTGACTGCTAGGGGAGGGGGGTAGGATGGGTGGGCAGAGTGTATGTAATAACGCGATAATAACCCCAAAAATACCTAAGTTTGTGCTCGGCTTTTCATGCGTGTACCTACCTATCTATACGTGAAGTATGAATGTTCATAACTACTTGCTGGATGCGGGGTCAACTGTTGCCTTGATTTCTGTCTGCCACCTGCGAAGTAAGTAAGTACATGTAAGATATTGAGTTGACTTTGCTTCCAGGCTCACAGCTCCGTGGAACGCGCCGCCAAGCTGGCCTTCGTTCGCATTCGATCGCTTAAAACTGACGAGAAGCACTCGCTCCGTGGCGACGCTCTCAAACAGGCAATCGCTGAGGACAGAGCCAAAGGTCTCGTTCCGATACTGGTAGGTGTTTTCCAGCTAAACACTGGTTTCTGTGAGAATGAGCTCAACAGAATTCCAATGTCAATGTTGCCTCTCTCGTCCATAGTGCATCGCCACGTTGGGCACTACGAGTTCCTGCGCATTCGACAACGTTAGAGAACTGGGACAAATCTGTGAGACCTACTTCTCAGTTAACTTGGTGGGAAGTGGCTTTTATACATGATCCAATTTTCACTTTTATAGGTAATCGGGAGGGACTATGGTGTCACGTTGACGCCGCATATGCTGGATCGGCCCTGCTGTGCCCTGAGCTGAGGAACTTTGCCGATGGAATCGAGGTAAACAATAACGCTCGGATATTGAAATTCCGTACACAGATTATCTTGTATCTTCGCAATGAACACATTTGACCCATTTGATTCACAGCTGGCAGATTCGTTCAACTTCAATCCGCACAAGTGGATGCTGGTCACATTCGACTGTTCGGCTCTGTTTCTGCGAGATGCCAGCAAAATTGTGGAAATTTTCTCTGCAGATCCAATCTACCTTAAGCACGAGTTCACTGGTCAGCCTGACTACAGGGTAAAGTGGTTTCTATGCGATTTTGAGCAACAGAAATCTTTAATAAATCTGTACCTCATACATATTTTGGCCTAGGAATCATCCAAGTGCTTCATAGTCACCTCTATAGTGTCCACTAATGTAACACCATTGCACACTCATCTCTACAATGTCCACTAATGTATCGCCGTTGCACATTTACCTTTACAACATCCGTCACCAGTACACAGTCACCTCTCCAATGTTCATCAGTATATCGCGATAATATTATTTACCTCGCAAAAAACTGCCACATATGAAACTTACAAAAACTGAAGCGAGACAACAGGTAATAACGTAATGCAAATAATATTGTTTGTTGAAGGACGGTTTCAACGTAGGTCCAAAAAATATATTCATTCGTCAGTGAAGCATAATTTTAATTAGCCAGATGAATTTTCAAATTCATTTTTACCGGTCTGTACGACACCACTGAGCCACTTATGATGCAGGCTTCTTCGTTGATGATATGATGAAATCTCAATGAAACAATGGATAAGCATGCATTTCATAAATCCCATTGTCGAGCCGAGCTTACGACATCAAATTCAATTCAATTGTTTGCTTTAACTTACTAATTCAGATTAATCGGAATTGCAGCAAAACCACCTGGGACTGTCAGTTTGCAAGTCGTGACAAAATTAATTACGATTTTTTTTTATATTCAGCACTGGCAAATTCCGTTGGGGCGTCGATTCCGCTCCCTGAAGATCTGGTTCGTCATGAGGTGCTTCGGCATCAGCGGGCTTCAGGCCTACATAAGAAAGGTGAGTTTGAAGATCAACAGTCCGGCAAAACTGGTTCAAAAGTGTTAGAATTTCTAATATTCGCTAATTCCAGCACGTCTCTCTGGCCAAGGAGTTTGAAGCTCTGATTCTGGCCGATGGTCGCTTTGAAGTTGTCGAAGAGGTTACGCTTGGTCTCGTGTGCTTCCGGCTAAAGGTATGCACACTGTTTGCATACACGTTGGTATGCGTATTGTTAGAGTCCGATTGGATGAATAAAATTTAAATGAGATGGGTTCAGAGAGAGCTGTTTGACTTCTCTGAGTTCTGACACTGCATAAAAGCAAGTCAGCGTTATCACCAAATCACAGGGCACCAACGAAGCCACGGAGGCGCTGTACCGAACTCTACGCGAGGACCAACGAATTCACCTGGTGGCGTCCAAGTTTCACTCCAGTGGCGTGTACTTTCTTCGCTTTGTAGTGTGCTCCAGCCAGTGCGAGTCAAAGGACATCCGCTTTGCCCACAGCGTCATCATGGAGGCTGCCAATAAGCTGGCTAAATAGACGATCAGATCGGAGAGCTGATTGCAGATGTGAAAATTGACTGCAGAAGCGGAGGGTGACGTTTGATTCTGGGTGTGGAGGGTGATTGTAGATGCTGTCCTAAAGTCATCCGTCAATATTCGCTATTATATTTGCATATTTAATGATAGTTTATTAACACTATTTATTACTATTTGTTAACAAAACGAAGCTTAACGCCATATATTATCATGTTCTAGTAAACTGTGGCAAATAGTTTCATTCGCATAAATATTACTAGATTTCTGCATGTAAGTCTTGCGATGCGAGAAAACACGAACATTGGATGCTTTTGTGTGGCAGAAAAGGGCAGGTGGCAGCAGATAGAAGTTCCCGATTTAGCCATCTGTTTGGACTAGAAATTATCTTGATTTTGAATAGACGTTTTCTCCTCGGAAAATTTTCGTGATTAACTATTCTCTTATTCGTTTGTCGCCCCTCTCAAAGCAGAATAGTTAGGGTAATTAAACACATCGGAAAAACACAGAGGCAGTTTGGCTTGATTGTCTAGCTCTCAAACGACGGAGGCAGTTGTTGAAGTCTGCCTTTTTTGCCTATTTGGTTCTTTTTTCCTCGGTGATTTGACGATGAAATCAAGGCTTCGGCGAAAAAGCGAACGGCAATTTAGGATTTGGAGGTGGAAAGATTTTGCATGATAATAAAGCAAAATTTACATCGGAGGCAGGTGCGACAAAGAAGCAAACGGTGAAGACAACATTACAGCATCTGTGTGCGCGCGCGGAAACTGCAGCACGTCAAAGGAACTGAACGATATCAAAATCATCTCAGAAGGAGCAGTGCGCGCACGGGAGGTTGAGTTCAGTTGAAAACAGCTCACCGAATTTCACGTCTAGCTCGTGCGTTCTTCGAACTGATGTTATTCGAACTTGTAAAACAGCTTAATCAATCGATTTGCCGTAATGAAACGACGATTTTGGAATTTTAGAACAACAGATTAAAGGTGCGCACAAACTGAAAAATACATTGTGTAAATTTTTTGCAGTATCAGTCAATATATGCGTGGATTAGGGACAAATCGGTATCTAATGACGTCAGAAGCACTCCAGTACGGCACGATTATAATAAAGAAGCGCACAGCAAAGTAAAAATATTTCGTTATAAAACGAAAAAAAATGCTCACAAAACAACTCCACTCATAGACACAACATGAAGACCAAAGAGGAAATTACGCAAACTTACAATGCGAACAACTGAGGGCGATATAGTTTGTACGTTAGAAGTACGTACTAAAATATTGTAGAACAATTTTCGTCACAAAAATACGGTAATCTAGATGCCTAGATTCTGGTTGAACTTCCTTCTTCTAACTGTATCCCATCTGTAATACGCTAATTCACAGAGATTCGTCTGCTGGCTTCAGTTTTTGCTATTTGAAAGGTTTTGTGACGAAATTTGCTCCTGTGGAGTCCAATGAACAGCTGATGCAGAAGGACGCTGCATTCGAAAATCTCAAATTAATCGAGCACGTGTTCCGTTCGGTCAGTTATGCTGCTAAGTTTATATAGAGAAAATGTTTTTTTAAACAGATTTTGAGAAGATTTGCTTTTTTGCATGAGCACTAAATGGGGCTTCCCGATGGGACAAATTAGGGATGAAAAAATCTGTATAGAAAAAAACACACTGAAAGAGACAGGAGCAGCTGAAACTTTGGTTGTTTGCCGGTCTCCGATGGCATTTCAGGAAGAAAAATACCTTGATAAAATTGTGAGGTTTTTGAGCGAGTTTTGAGTGCAGCGTCCTTGAACTTCAGTTGTCCATGTAGCGTTTTTATACCAGAGCAAAAAGTAGGGAAAGGACTGTTTTGCAAAAAGATCACAAAAAAACGTGAGCCACTCAGGCGCAGGGCTCTCCAGCATCCTGGTCGGAGGATGAAGCTGGCGACAGCTCAGACAGGCTGTAGTTGGCTACAGCCAACTAGCTGATTTTAGCGCGACGCTTTGGAGACCGCGGGACTGGCAGCAGCAGCTGCAGCCTCCCGGAACTGCCCACCATCATTGCTGATGTCGGGCCTGAGGTGCAACAGCTGGCTGCGTTGCTCGGTCAGGTTCTGCTTGCGCCACTTAATACGGCGATTCTGCGGGGATCAGGTAGAAGAGCTGATGACTCAAATTCCCGAAGTGTTCTGCCAAGTAGCTTAATCTCCTACTTGAAGATTTTGAACAGGTTTTAAACTCGATGGAATTTGTGGAAATTTGAGTGCTCATCCCGCCGACCCCCCGCCGCCTGAGGACGCACAGGCTCTCACAATCGCAGATCTATCTATCCCTAGATGGGCTCCGACCATAGACTGTAGCTTCTGCCGCTCTCAATAATCAGCAGCAGCTGTTGTCTATGGCCCAAACCCAGGGGGGCCGTAGCCCAGCGGTAGCGCAGCTGCTCTGGTGTGCCAGCGACCCAAGCTCGATTCCAAGTGCAGTCAAATTAATTTGGGGCTGAATTGGAATCTCGGCTTGGCTCTGCTCGTGCAATTAACGGCCTTGAGAGCCAACCCCCCAAGGCGCAGTGAAGTGTACATGCCTAACGATAATATAAAGTTAGGGCCGCTGTACACTCCTGTGTGAGTGTGTGCCTGCGTACGTATCCGCGCGCTTGTATGCCTGCTCAGGGGAGTCGGTGGAATGGGCAGTAATGCCTCTCGCCAGTTGTGTGCCAATGTCGCTTAAAGTGCGCCAGGGTGCACACAACCCCCCTGCCTCTAATAAAAAAATGGCCCAAACCCCGTGGTTTTCGGGGCCTCGGAGCCAGCATCTGCCCCCAACATTCATTAATTAGCACTTACCTGGAACCACACCTTCACCTGGGCCTCGGTGAGATCTAGCTCCGCAGCCAGGTAGAACCGCTCCGAGCCAACCATATACTGCTGCCTCTCGAACTCAGCCTCGAGTCGTTCAAGCTGGTCAGGTGTAAAAATGGTGCGGATTCGCTTGCTTCTACCTGTAGGCTGGTGCTGCAGCTGCAAACCTGGTTGTTGATTGGAAAAGCAGGGGTAATGGCAATTCATGTTTTGACGAGCAGGTGTTGAATAAACAAACGACGATTATTATCTTAAAGAGACCAATTTTTTTCTGCTCCTGTGCAATTGGAGCCACAGCTATTGTGTGCCTGAGCGATGGGCCACTGCAATTTCTGTTATTGAATGCAATGACCGAAAAAATTACAGAAATTATCTAAAAATATACCGCTCAGACACCTATCGTGCAATCATGTAGCTATCTAGAGAAATTCTAAAACATCCGAGTCACCGGAGAAAGAGCTGGCGCGACTTTAAGACTGCGGATGGTTTCCTTCGCTGGCACATGGCGATATCCGCGGACAACCAAAGTAGAGGTAGTGGTGTTCGGGGCGGCAATTTACATGCGATTTCCAAAGCCAAGAATTCTACATGTACATTCATTTTAAAGCCGCAGGCACTCAATGTAGCGCCGCAGGCACTCAGTTTTAGCGCCGCAGTCACTCATTTTAGCGCCGCAGGCATTCATTTTAGCGCCGCAGGCATTCATTTTAGCGCCGCAGGCATTCATTTTAGCGCCGCAGGCATTCATTTTAGCGCCGCAGGCATTCATTTTAGCGCCGCAGGCATTCATTTTAGCGCCGCAGGCACTCAGTTTAGCGCCGCAGGCATTCATTTTAGCGCCGCAAGCATTCATTTTAGCGCCGCAAGCATTCATTTTAGCGCCGCAGGCACTCATTTGCTAATAATGACACCCTACGGGAAATTTAAGAGTCGTAAATGCGATTGTTAGACTCCCCCCGTCACTGATTTCTGGACAAATAGTTAGCCTTCGGTAGTTTCTCTCCTTATCTCACATTGAATAAAAAGTAAATAAAAAATCATGCAGAGCTTTTGACGAGTGAAAATTTTTTGTCCATTCAAGTCATACCTCGGCAGGCAGACAAAAAATAGGCGGCAAATCAACGAATAAACACCTCAAACTTTATTCTGCTTTTCCCCTACATACAGCTTTCCCATTCACTGCGATACACTCATACACATCATACACATCATGCACATCATACACATCATACACATCATACACATCATGCACATCATACACATCATACACATCATACACATTATACACATCATGCACATCATACACATCATGCACATCATACACATCATACACATCATACACATCATACACATCATACACATCATGCACATCATACACATCATACACATCATGCACATCATACACATCATGCACATCATACACATCATACACATCATACACATCATGCACATCATACACATCATACACATCATGCACATCATACACATCATGCACATCATACACATCATACACATCATACACATCATGCACATCATACACATCATGCACATCATACACATCATACACATCATACACATCATACACATCATACACATCATGCACATCATACACATCAGGCACATCATACACATCATACACATCATACACATCATGCACATCATACACATCATGCACATCATACACATCATGCACATCATACACATCATGCACATCATACACATCATACACATCATGCACATCATACACATCATGCACATCATACACATCATACACATCATACACATCATGCACATCATACACATCATACACATCATGCACATCATACACATCATGCACATCATACACATCATACACATCATACACATCATACACATCATGCACATCATACACATCATACACATCATACACATCATACACATCATACACATCATACACATCATGCACATCATACACATCATACACATCATGCACATCATACACATCATACACATTATGCACATCATACACATCATACACTCAGGAAGCCTGGGGAGAAAAAATATTAATTAATTAAATACTTATTTAACCATGATTAAAGCATCCAGTTAAAACCATGTGGTACTATTTGCTATTTTATTTCTAAGCCACATAATATACACCTTAAATATACACTGGTGGACACTGAAAATGATCCACCCTGATCTAGCGAGACATTTCTCTCCGATCGCAACAGCATCCCGCGCGGGAACGGTGTTATTCACTGCCATTCACCAGTGCATTATTGCGAACTATTCCTATAGTTTACAATTGAATCAGAGAGAAATGGCTCACTAGATCAAGGTGGATCATTTTCAGTGTCTAGAAGTGTATCTGAAGGTCATAGTAAATTGTTAGCAATGTTCATGAAGGGTTGTGGCCTAGTGGTTAGAGCATCAGACTCACGACTTGAAGGTCGAGGGTTCGATTCTTTACCCTCTCGGAACAATTTGTGTCCTTGAGCAAGACACTGAACTCTGCATTGCTTCAGTTCACCCAGCTGTAAAATGGGTGCCAGCATTAGCTGGGGTAATTGAGGGTGTGTGGCAACCCCCCCTCCCCAGTCCTTGGACTGAACAGCCGTACGCAGCCTTCAGATGCGCCGCGCAATAGCTGCGGCTGAGCTGTCGGTTGCACATCTGCTCATTAGGGCAGGTGCAATCAATAATACGAATAATACGAGTATAATAGAGTCAAAACCGGCTTAAAACTAACTTTAAAGTGATAATCGTGAAAAATCCAGAAAACCCCGAAAAACCCGGTGGCCAAATCCGATTATAAGCATTCTCACACTAATCAATTCCTTTCATCTCTAACGTGCGAGGTATTCCGTGTACTGGATCGGCTCATTGTAACAAACTAATGTCTTCAACATCTTGTTGCTTTGGTTAACCCTACTGTACTCTACAGAGTTTCCTGAGAGGTCTGCCCCTGTTTGAGTGCTGGTTGCTATGATGAAAACCGTTAACAAAGCGCGAGACTATATCGAGATTTCTATAATAGTTTCAAATAACAATTCACCAGATGAACCTGCATCTCTTCAGCCCAGCATCCTCCAGCTTTAGCTAAAATTATTAAGTGTGTAAAATTGAATTCATATCAATACAATTTTGTCTCTGTATCTTGATATCCGCTATTGACTGGCTGGGTGCGTTTACTCAAACAACTGAGCTCCAGTTGTTAATTTGAGTTTATTTTTTTATGTTTAATAAGCTCACAACTTTAAAAGCATTTATGTCACACCACCACTCAAGGAACAGTGTGTTGCCGTTTTTTAGCTGACTGTCAGGTGCGTCCCAAAATAACCACCGCTAAGCATCCAGTTGGACTCCAATTTGGGTGTCAGGATTCATATTTGGGTGTCAGAGGTTCTTATTTGGGTGTCAGGATTCATATTTGGGTGTCAGAGGTTCTTATTTGGGTGTCAGAGATTCTAATTCTGGTGTCAGAGATTCTAATTCTGGTGTCAGAGATTCTAATTTTGGGCTCTCCTATTCTAATTATGGTGTCAGAGGTTCTAATTCTGGTGTCAGAGATTCTAATTATGGTGTCAGAGGTTCTAATTCTGGTGTCAGAGATTCTAATTCTGGTGTCAGAGATTCTAATTCTGGTGTCAGAGATTCTAATTCTGGTGTCAGAGATTCTAATTTTGGGCTCTCCTATTCTAATTCTGGTGTCAGAGATTCTAATTCTGGTGTCAGAGATTCTAATTCTGGTGTCAGAGATTCTAATTCTGGTGTCAGAGATTCTAATTTTGGGCTCTCCTATTCTAATTCTGGTGTCAGAGATTCTAATTCTGGTGTCAGAGATTCTAATTCTGGTGTCAGAGATTCTAATTCTGGTGTCAGAGATTCTAATTCTGGTGTCAGAGATTCTAATTCTGGTGTCAGAGATTCTAATTCTGGTGTCAGAGATTCTAATTCTGGTGTCAGAGATTCTAATTCTGGTGTCAGAGATTCTAATTCTGGTGTCAGAGATTCTAATTCTGGTGTCAGAGATTCTAATTCTGGTGTCAGAGGTTCTAATTCTGGTGTCAGAGATTCTAATTTTGGGCTCTCCTATTCTAATTCTGGTGTCAGAGATTCTAATTCTGGTGTCAGAGATTCTAATTCTGGTGTCAGAGATTCTAATTCTGGTGTCAGAGGTTCTAATTCTGGTGTCAGAGATTCTAATTCTGGTGTCAGAGATTCTAATTCTGGTGTCAGAGGTTTTAATTCTGGTGTCAGAGATTCTAATTTTGGGCTCTCCTATTCTAATTCTGGTGTCAGAGGTTCTAATTCTGGTGTCAGAGATTCTAATTCTGGTGTCAGAGATTCTAATTCTGGTGTCAGAGATTCTAATTCTGGTGTCAGAGGTTCTAATTCTGGTGTCAGAGATTCTAATTTTGGGCTCTCCTATTCTAATTCTGGTGTCAGAGATTCTAATTCTGGTGTCAGAGATTCTAATTCTGGTGTCAGAGGTTTTAATTCTGGTGTCAGAGATTCTAATTTTGGGCTCTCCTATTCTAATTCTGGTGTCAGAGGTTCTAATTCTGGTGTCAGAGATTCTAATTCTGGTGTCAGAGATTCTAATTCTGGTGTCAGAGATTCTAATTCTGGTGTCAGAGATTCTAATTCTGGTGTCAGAGATTCTAATTTTGGGCTCTCCTATTCTAATTCTGGTGTCAGAGATTCTAATTCTGGTGTCAGAGATTCTAATTCTGGTGTCAGAGGTTCTAATTCTGGTGTCAGAGATTCTAATTCTGGTGTCAGAGATTCTAATTCTGGTGTCAGAGATTCTAATTTTGGGCTCTCCTATTCTAATTCTGGTGTCAGAGATTCTAATTCTGGTGTCAGAGATTCTAATTTTGGGCTCTCCTATTCTAATTCTGGTGTCAGAGATTCTAATTCTGGTGTCAGAGATTCTAATTCTGGTGTCAGAGATTCTAATTTTGGGCTCTCCTATTCTAATTCTGGTGTCAGAGATTCTAATTCTGGTGTCAGAGATTCTAATTCTGGTGTCAGAGATTCTAATTCTGGTGTCAGAGATTCTAATTCTGGTGTCAGAGATTCTAATTCTGGTGTCAGAGATTCTAATTCTGGTGTCAGAGATTCTAATTCTGGTGTCAGAGATTCTAATTCTGGTGTCAGAGATTCTAATTTTGGGCTCTCCTATTCTAATTCTAGTGTCAGAGATTCTAATTCTGGTGTCAGAGATTCTAATTCTGGTGTCAGAGATTCTAATTCTGGTGTCAGAGATTCTAATTCTGGTGTCAGAGATTCTAATTCTGGTGTCAGAGATTCTAATTCTGGTGTCAGAGATTCTAATTCTGGTGTCAGAGATTCTAATTCTGGTGTCAGAGATTCTAATTCTGGTGTCAGAGATTCTAATTCTGGTGTCAGAGATTCTAATTCTGGTGTCAGAGATTCTAATTCTGGTGTCAGAGATTCTAATTCTGGGGTCGGAAATTCTAATTTTGGGCTCTCCTATTCTAATTTTGGTGTTAGTGAAGGTGCCCATTATCGGGTGTCCATCAGGAGCAGTTACTCTAAGAACCGAAATGCTCTAACCTGAGCGATAACCTTCAGATGAAGTGTCTTCTGAGCTGAAAAGCCCATAGACACTGCCAAGCTCACCTGCATTGCTTGCAGACGCGCCCGAACGCGTCACCTGCTCGGAATTCTTCCTATGCCCGAGAATTTCGTCGATGTTGAAGGTCGAGCAGCCGACACTCTGCTGCGGCTGCAGAGGCGGCGGCGGCGGGAGAGGCAGCGGTGGACACGGTATGGAATGATTGTTCAGCTGCTTCGAGTGTTGCTGCTGCTTCTGTTGCTGCTGCTGCTGCTGCTGCAGATATAACCAAGGAAAGTATCTGGCAGCCGCAATGAACTGCTCCATGTCAGGTAATGGTGATTAGTATAGAATCGGAGATGCTCGAAGGAGTTGGATGAGGCCTGGCAGGGCCAGGCAAAAGCATTTATAGGCCTAATTGAAGGCAAACAGGCCAATGGGAGAGGGGCCCGGGTGGGTTGACAATAAAAAATTCGGGAAAACTGAGGCCTTGAGCAGGGAATTTCTGAGCAGCAAACAGAGCTGCAGATCCACCCCATTGGGTCACAGAGATGAATGAGCCAAGGAGGCGGGTGTGTGTGTGCTTAAGGAGCTCTGTGAGAACCTCCACACATTCGCGTCATCCTTCCTTCATCATCATCAATCCAGCCTCCCCTCCCGAGACGCCGCCGCGCGGATCTCTTCAATTGCTTTTAAAAATTGGTTCCGTGTCATAAAATTGCTGCGCAATGTTTCATCCGCTCCAACGCCTCCATTAGGGGGTCCCAGGAGTCTTCATCCCCCCGATTTCGCCAAGTTTGAGAGATGAATATTGCAGTGATGCAACTCGCTTTCACACCGTCTGCGGCATTGTTGGCCAATTTGAACCGCCTCAATTAAATTCGACCGTGCACGTCTAATTTGAGTTAGTCAGTCTAGATGGCCATTTAATGAGATAAGTTTTAAATTAATAGGTTTGCTGAAGTTGAAAAGCAATGTCCATCAATAACAGATTCTTTAGTACACTAAATAACAGACTCACTGACAGACTCACTGACAGACTCACTGACAGACTCACTGACAGACTCACTGACAGATTCACTGACAGATTCACTGACAGACTCGCTGACAGACTCACTGACAGACTCGCTGACAGAATCACTGACAGAATCACTGACAGAATCACTGACAGACTCGCTGACAGAATCACTGACAGAATCACTGACTGACTCACTGACTGGCTCACTGATAGACTCGCTGACAGACTCACTGACAGACTCACCAACTGACTCACTGACAGACTCATTGACAGAATCGCTGACAGACTCGCTGACAGACTCACTGACAGAATCACTGACAGACTCGCTGACATAATCACTGACAGACTCACTGACAGACTCACTGACAGACTCGCTGACAGACTCACTGACAGACTCACTGACAGTCTCCCTGACAGAACCACTGACAGACTCACTGACAGACTCGCTGACAGACTCACTGACAGACTCGCTGACAGACTAGACTCACTGACAGACTCGCTGACAGACTAGACTCACTGACAGACTCGCTGACAGACTCACTGACAGACTCACTGACAGTCTCCCTGACAGTACCACTGACAGACTCACTGACAGACTCGCTGACAGACTCGCTGACAGACTCACTGACAGACTCGCTGACAGACTAGACTCACTGACAGACTCGCTGACAGACTCACTGACAGACTCACTGACAGTCTCCCTGACAGAACCACTGACAGACTCACTGACAGACTCGCTGACAGACTCACTTACAGACTCGCTGACAGACCAGACTCACTGACAGACTCGCTGACAGACTCACTGACAGACTCGCTGACAGACTCGCTGACAGACTCACTGACAGACTCGCTGACAGACTCGCTGACAGACTCACTGAAAATTTGCTGACAGGCTGACAGAATATCTAATTTTTATACCTTCTTACTTTGTTAAACTTCTCAAGAATTCAAATAAAAAATGTAAAAAGTGTTGGTGGAACCTTTAATTCGAACTGCAAATATTAAAATTATAGGATAATAAATCTGCTCAGAAAAGGGAGGCACTACAAGTACCATTTTTTAATATAAATATTCTAAATTCACCTAATTATTTTCATCGCAATTTTTCTGCAATTTTCTCATCTATTTTTACTTCTGACTATTCGTTTCAGATCTTCCTCTGCGCGCACCCATCTGGTCGCGTCGGCTCGGCTGAAGCAGTTGGCCATTTTTGCTTTTTCGACTCGCCTTTGCCAAATCCCAGCACAAATTGCCGTGGCCCTGCCTGCTTGCCTGCCTGCCTGCCTGCCTGCCTGCCTGCCTGCCTGCCTGCCTGCCTGCCTGCCTGCCTGCCTGCCTGCCTGCCTGCCTGCCTGCCTGCCTGCCTGCCTGCCTGCCTGCCTGCCTGCCTGCCTGCCTGCCTGCCTGCCTGCCTGCCTGCCTGCCTGCCTGCCTGCCTGCCTGCCTGCCTGCCTGCCTGCCTGCCTGCCTGCCTGCCTGTTTTGGTGCCCTTGTTGTCTGTCTCAGTGTCTGTCTCAGTGTCTGTCTCAGTGTCTGTCTCAGTGTCTGTCTCAGTGTCTGTCTCAGTGTCTGTCTCAGTGTCTGTCTCAGTGTCTGTCTCAATGTCTGTCTCAGTGTCTGTCTCAGTGTCTGTCTCAGTGTCTGTCTCAGTGTCTGTCTCAGTATCTGTCTCAGTGTCTGTCTCAGTGTCTGTCTCAGTGTCTGTCTCAGTGTCTGTCTCAGTGTCTGTCTCAGTGTCTGTCTTAGTGTCTGTCTTAGTGTCTGTCTCAGTGTCTGTCTTAGTGTCTGTCTCAGTGTCTGTCTTAGTGTCTGTCTCAGTGTCTGTCTCAGTGTCTGTCTCAGTGTCTGTCTCAATGTCTGTCTCAGTATCTGTCTCAGTGTCTGTCTCAGTGTCTGTCTCAGTATCTGTCTCAGTGTCTGTCTCAGTGTCTGTCTCAGTGTCTGTCTCAGTGTCTGTCTCAGTGTCTGTCTCAATGTCTGTCTCAGTGTCTGTCTCAGTATCTGTCTCAGTGTCTGTCTTAGTGCCTGTCTCAGTGTCTGTCTCAGTGTCTGTCTCAGTGTCTGTCTCAGTGCCTGTCTCAGTGTCTGTCTCAGTGTCTGTCTCAGTGTCTGTCTCAGTGTCTGTCTCAATGTCTGTCTCAGTGTCTGTCTCAGTGTCTGTCTCAGTGTCTGTCTCAGTGTCTGTCTCAGTGTCTGTCTTAGTGTCTGTCTCAGTGTCTGTCTCACCTCATGCCTGTTCCGCAGTCTTCAGCATTAAAGAATCGTTTATTTCTCACTCAGCCTCTGCAGGCTCTATTTGAACTCATCCGAGCAAACAGCCATTCGACAATTAAAACCTGTCTTATTTTTTTAATTCCAAGAAGACACACCTGGATTGGGGGACATAAGCCAGCTGTAAGAAATTAGCAGTGTTTTATCCCCTTTAAAATTGAAAGCAAATTTGAAGAAACTGCTTCTAGGGGTGGGGAATGAGGGCTTTGGCTTGTTGGCTCAGCGGCTCAAGCAAATGTTGGTTTAATGTGTGGCACCCGGACCTCCGAGCTCTAATTGATGATGGGGAGAAGCTGGCAGACGAGAGGCCCTTGAACGCCATATTGCTGTCATTATTTCTGCTTTTTAAAAGTAATTTTTGCTCAGTTATTCAAGGCTAAAAATTTCTTCTAATTACAGGGTCTCAGTGGGTAGCCTCAGGTGGGACCCAGGTAGGGGAGAGTGACAAGAGGACAGAGTGACAAGAGGACAGAGTGACAAGAGGACAGAGTGACAAGAGGACAGGGTGACAAGAGGACAGAGTGACAAGAGGACAGAGTGACAAGAGGACAGGGTGACAAGAGGACAGAGTGACAAGAGGACAGAGTGACAAGAGGACAGAGTGACAAGAGGACAGAGTGACAAGAGGACAGAGTGACAAGAGGACAGAGTGACAAGGGGACAGAGAAGGTGAGAGGGAGAAGGAGAGAGTGAGGAGAGTGAGAAGAGAGTGTGAAAAGAAAAGAGTGAGAAGGAGAGTGAGAAGGAGAGTGAGAAGGAGAGTGAAAAGGAGAGTGAGAAAGAGAGTGAGAAGGAGGGTGAGAAGGAGAGTGAGAAGGAGAGTGAGAAAGAGAGTGAGAAAGAGAGTGAGAAGGAGAGTGAGAAGGAGAGTGAGATGGAGAGTGAGAAGGAGGGTGAGAAAGAGAGTGAGAAAGAGAGTGAGAAAGAGAGTGAGATGGAGAGTGAGAAGGAGGGTGAGAAAGAGAGTGAGAAAGAGAGTGAGAAAGAGAGTGAGATGGAGAGTGAGAAGGAGAGTGAGAAAGAGAGTGAGAAAGAGAGTGAGAAAGAGAGTGAGAAAGAGAGTGAGAAAGAGAGTGAGATGGAGAGTGAGATGGAGAGTGAGAAGGAGAGTGAGAAGGAGAGTGAGTCTGTTAGGGTGGGTGTTTGGCAAAAAATTGCTGCAAGCAGTGAAGAAAAGCCTGCAAAAGCAAAACTGGGAATTTTCCTGGCTCAAGTGGAGTTGGGGTTATTAATTTGCCTGGTGGGGGGGGCCGTAAGGGCGGCCACACCCGAGAAGGCCTAAGAAGGCAGGTTGATTGAAAGGGATCGAATATTCATCTTCTGCTCTATTGAGATTTAATGACCAGATTAAACGGGTCTGAGGGGAAGGCAAACACGTTGGCTCACACACGCCAGTCGCAAGGGTCTTTTGCCCCTTAATTCATTCTCGTCCCTCTGATGCATTCCCCCTGTATGAAGTCGCCCTGCTCACTTTCGATGGCTCGATTTAATATTGCCTTCCATCTCTCCATCTTTCGCGAGGAACATTGCTTAATTGCCTCCTCCCCATAGCATTCGACAGGACCTTGGTTGCGCTGTAAACCGCCCGTGTGAAGCTCGTGTCTCTTCTTTGCCGCTCACTGGGCCTTAGATCCTCTATCCATCCTTATCTCTATCCATCCTTATCTCTATCCATCCTTATCTCTATTCATTCTTATCTCTATCCATCCTTATCTCTATCCATTCTTATCTCTATCCATTCTTATCTGTATCCATTCTTATCTCTATCCATCCTTATCTCTATCCATCCTTATCTCTATCCATTCTTATCTCTATCCATTCTTATCTGTATCCATCCTTATCTCTATCCATTCTTATCTCTATCCATTCTTATCTGTATCCATTCTTATCTCTATCCATCCTTATCTCTATCCATCCTTATCTCTATCCATTCTTATCTCTATCCATCCTTATCTCTATTCATCCTTATCTCTATCCATCCTTATCTCTATCCATTCTTATCTCTATCCATCCTTATCTATATCCATTCTTATCTCTATTCATCCTTATCTCTATTCATCCTTATCTCTATCCATCCTTATCTATATCCATCCTTATCTCTATTCATCCTTATCTCTATTCATCCTTATCTCTATCCATTCTTATCTCTATCCATTCTTATCTCTATCCATCCTTATCTATATCCATCCTTATCTCTATTCATCCTTATCTATATCCATCCTTATCTATATCCATCCTTATCTCTATTCATCCTTATCTCTATCCATTCTTATCTATATCCATCCTTATCTATATCCATCCTTATCTCTATTCATCCTTATCTCTATCCATTCTTATCTCTATCCATCCTTATCTCTATCCATTCTTATCTCTATCCATTCTTATCTCTATCCATTCTTATCTCTATCCATTCTTATCTCTATCCATTCTTATCTCTATCCATCCTTATCTCTATTCATCCTTTTCTGTATCCATTCTTATCTCTATCCATTCTTATCTATATTCATCCTTATCTCTATCCATCCTTATCTCTATCCATCCTTATCTCTATCCATTCTTATCTCTATCCATCCTTATCTCTATCCATCCTTATCTGTATCCATTCTTATCTCTATCCATCCTTATCTCTATTCATCCTTATCTCTATCCATTCTTATCTCTATCCATCCTTATCTCTATCCATCCTTATCTGTATCCATTCTTATCTCTATCCATCCTTATCTCTATCCATCCTTATCTATATTCATCCTTATCTCTATCCATCCTTATCTCTATCCATTCTTATCTCTATCCATCCTTATCTCTATCCATCCTTATCTGTATCCATTCTTATCTCTATCCATTCTTATCTATATTCATCCTTATCTCTATCCATCCTTATCTCTATCCATTCTTATCTCTATTCATCCTTATCTCTATCCATCCTTATCTCTATCCATCCTTATCTCTGTCTATCCTTATCTCTATCTATCTTTTTTCTCTATCCATTTACATTTGATTCTATTCATCTATCCTCATTATCCTCTATCCATTAATCTATGCAGCTTTAAAAACGCATTTTTTTAATTTTTTTTTGCCTACTCATATAAGTAGTGCAGAAAGTAAATGATTTTTTTTTTAAAGAACATACTCGTAGTTCCTTAAACAATAGTATCATTGAGACTTGGCTGGAAAATATGTTGTTTATAAGCATGGGTTTATTGTTCCAATGTTTCTTGCTTGTTTGAAGATTGCTCCTTTGCAAAAGGATAAAGATCAATTCCGAACTCGATTGCATTGCTCAGCGAAAGCGGTCAGTCAGAGCACAACTGTACAAGCCCAAGGGTTAAACAACGAAAAGCAACACACCTGTTGCGATAGCGCAAATTTACAGAAAGAACATTTAGAAGTCACTGGTTTTACGTTAAGGACAAGCACAAAAAGTTAAGCATATTCTTGTCGAGGTAATCAGTGGTTTAAGCATTTTTAGCAATGCCATACACCATTGGGGGGGGGGGTAGTGCGCTGAGGTACAAGAAGAAGGTGCAGGAACTTTGTACAGACTTTAACAGACGTGAGTCATAAAAAATAAATATATAGATAAATAATTAGACAATATTGTAGTTCCAAACAAGAGTGAAAACTTCGCTCCAGTTGGTTTGGAACAGTCGGATAACCAGTGCAGAAACTCGTGGAGATTAGCTGAACTCTTTAAAAAGTTGACTTTGTTTGACAGCTACATAGTGTTTGATTGACAAGTGCTGATTTGACAGAAAGTGGCGAGTGGGCGTTTGCATTCGCGAGATTTATAGCCGAATAATCATAAATACGCGAGTAGTTATCGGTTCGTCTTATCAAGCTGAGTTAGTGGACTCGCGAGTCAGGCCTCTATCAAGTGAATTGGTCAAAAATAATGTGCTAAATGATTTGGATGAAGAATTAAAATATTTTTATGCTCTTATAACCTCTAGGATCCGCATTAATAGACCACTGTCAGAGTGTCTGATGAATCTGTCAGGCAGTTCTGTCAGAAGATGAATCTGTCAGGCAGTTCTGTCAGAAGATGAATCTGTCAGACAGTTCTGTCAGAAGACGAATCTGTCAGACAGTTCTGTCAGAAGATGAATCTGTCAGACAGTTCTGTCAGGAGACGAATCTGTCAGACAGTTCTGTCAGAAGACGAATCTGTCAGACAGTTCTGTCAGAAGACGAATCTGTCAGACAGTTCTGTCAGAAGACGAATCTGTCAGACAGTTCTGTCAGGAGACGAATCTGTCAGACAGTTCTGTCAGGAGACGAATCTGTCAGACAGTTCTGTCAGGAGACGAATCTGTCAGACAGTTCTGTCAGGAGACGAATCTGTCAGACAGTTCTGTCAGAAGATGAATCTGTCAGACAGTTCTGTCAGAAGATGAATCTGTCAGACAGTTCTGTCAGAAGATGAATCTGTCAGACAGTTCTGTCAGGAGACGAATCTGTCAGACAGTTCTGTCAGAAGACAGTTCTGTCAGGAGATTAATCTGTCAGGCAGTTCTGTCAGAAGATGAATCTGTCAGACAGTTCTGTCAGGAGACGAATCTGTCAGACATGATCGGTCAGTGGCTCTCGGAGCGGCAGAGTCGCTGCCTGCTGAGCTGCTGCACCACCGAGTCCAGCTTCCAGTTGTGCATCTCCAGCAGCCGGCTGCATCGCTGCCTGTCACAGACGCCCCATCTGAAGAGCTGCTCAACTTTGAGGTACCTGGCCGCGCGCTCCGTGTCCCAGTGGTGCAGGCTGAGCGCCAGGTAGCTCTCCTCGTCCGTGACGCCGAACACCTCGGCGGTCACCCGGTGCACCAGCTCGAGCGGGGTGCAGCCCGGACCGCAGAATGACATCGGCTCGCAGCAGGAATGATCCGACGCGCTGGACGACGACAGCCGCTGCTCGTCCAGCTGCTGATGTTTCCGACGCGGCGGCAGAACCCAGTAGATGTCCTCTGACAGCTGGCGCCCGTTGCGAACGATTGGGAGAATTCGAGGGCGCTGCGTTGAGATCAGCGAGGACTGCTGCTGCTGCTGCTGCTGCTGGTCTCCGGTGCCGGTGGACAGCGACCTCCGGCAGGCGCATCTCGCCATAGCGGAGGTCGGCGCTCGCTGAAAATCGTTCGACTCGTCGTGGTGATGGTTGAGAATGGAGCAGAGGTCGCTGCTAGCTGGCGAGTCGGGCAGCTGCAGAGACGTCCTCGGCGTCAGGTCGACTGAGTCACCGCCGCCGGCTCTGCTGCCTCCACCGACGAGCGACAGTTGCAGCCTGGGCGGCAGCGGCACCGGGGTTGTCGGCCTGGACCAGTTGCTGGCCGTCGATGCTGACGACGGCTTCTTCTGGTGTCTCTGCAGCTGCTGCTTTCGGTGCAGCGCCTCGTAGCTCACGTAGCTGCTGTCGGTTGAAGAGTCCAGAAAGTCCGCGTCACTGGCCGAGCCGCAGGACATCTGAGACGAAGACTCTCTGTTGCCCATGACCGAGTCTTCGTCCTGCGAGTTGAAATTTTGAGTCGAAATGTTATTGCTGAGCACTTAGATCTCTGTGTGTGCGTGTAACCTATATCGGAGAGAACGAGCTGCTATCTGCGGAAACACTGTCTCTGAATCAAGATAAGGCCGCCTTTGAGCAGTGAGAAGGTCTCATACCTAAGAACTTCAGCTTGCGCGTGAGAATCTGGTCCAAATCTTGAATAAAAACTGCTCACGTTTCTAGTTGGAGTTGGAGTTGGAGATTTTCGTTCTGTTTTTTTACACTGAGTTCACTTTGGCCATAGAGGTCAGTTTTACAGTAAGATTACAGTTTTACAATCATGAGCAGTTGCTCACTTCATTCGGGCGGCCTTATTGACAAATAAATTCTAATTAGGCAATAAAAAACTTTATTAGTCTGTTGTCAAATATGGCCGAGCACTCACCGGATTTGAAGACGCACAGATAATGGCGCAAATGTTGAGTTGAGCTCTGTCTAGTTCTATTCAACAGAACTGTTTTTCTACTCTCTAGGCGAATCTGGCTCGAAATGAGTGTTATTATTGACCTATTGTGAGGCCTGCCTATGCACTATTGCTATGCTTGCCCTATCACCCAATGCGCCATTCATTGGCTTTATATGGGAGGCAGTGGAAAGCATGGCTTGACAATATCGCTAGAAGGAGAGAGTCTGGGCCAATGCGGTCGCTACTCCACCTTGGGGTTGGTTGCTGCTCACGGGGCTCGGGGCTTCCAGTTCGGGCGAAAAGAAGGGCAAGCCGAGCGCAAAAGATAAACGACAGACTGCCAGTAAGGCTTGAATTTGAATTACCAAAGGCAGCAAGTAGAAGGACCAATTGTGTGCGACTCCACTCTTGGCGAGTGTGTGTGCGTTTTTCTTGTCATTTTCTTGCTTCTCTCCACGTCTTCATTGCTTTCCTGTTCCTGTGTGTCTCATTCAGCCTTTCTTTCTATGCTAGGTGTAAGAGACTCCATTGTTACCGAACTGGTTCAGTGCTCAAGTCGCGTGATCTCAACTCAGTAAGAAGCTGAGCATGATTATCATTCTCTTGATTGCATTCACTACTTATTATAATAACTGTCTGATCCCATATCTACTCATTCTAGTGTCTGATCTGATCTCTACTCATTCTAGTGACTGTCTGATCTGATCTCTACCCATTCTAGTGACTGTCTGATCTCATCTCTACTCATTCTAGTGACTGTCTGATCTCATCTCTACTCATTCTAGTGACTGTCTGATCTCATCTCTACCCATTCTAGTGACTGTCTGATCTCATCTCTACTCATTCTAGTGACTGTCTGATCTCATCTCTACTCATTCTAGTGACTGTCTGATCTCATCTCTACCCATTCTAGTGACTGTCTGATCTCATCTCTACTCATTCTAGTGACTCTCTGATCTCATCTCTACTCATTCTAGTGACTGTCTGATCTCATCTCTACTCATTCTAGTGACTGATCTCATCTCTACTCATTCTAGTGTCTGATCTCATCTCTACTCATTCTAGTGACTGTCTGATCTCATCTCTACCCATTCTAGTGACTGTCTGATCTGATCTCTACTCATTCTAGTGTCTGATCTCATCTCTACTCATTCTAATGTCTGATCTCATCTCTACTCATTCTAGTGACTGTCTGATCTGATCTCTACCCATTCTAGTGACTGTCTGATCTCATCTCTACTCATTCTAGTGACTGTCTGATCTCATCTCTACTCATTCTAGTGACTGTCTGATCTCATCTCTACCCATTCTAGTGACTGTCTGATCTCATCTCTACTCATTCTAGTGACTGTCTGATCTCATCTCTACTCATTCTAGTGACTGATCTCATCTCTACTCATTCTAGTGTCTGATCTCATCTCTACTCATTCTAGTGACTGTCTGATCTCATCTCTACCCATTCTAGTGACTGTCTGATCTGATCTCTACTCATTCTAATGTCTGATCTCATCTCTACTCATTCTAGTGTCTGATATCATCTCTTTTTAGTGACTGTCTGATCTGATCTCTACTCATTCTAGTGTCTGATCTGATCTCTACTCATTCTAGTGTCTGATCTGATCTCTACTCATTCTAGTGTCTGATCTCATCTCTACTCATTCTAATGTCTGATCTCATCTCTACTCATTCTAGTGACTGTCTGATCTCATCTCTACCCATTCTAGTGACTGTCTGATCTCATCTCTACCCATTCTAGTGACTGTCTGATCTGATCTCTACTCATTCTAGTGTCTGATCTGATCTCTACTCATTCTAGTGTCTGATCTCATCTCTACTCATTCTAATGTCTGATCTCATCTCTACTCATTCTAGTGACTGTCTGATCTCATCTCTACCCATTCTAGTGACTGTCTGATCTCATCTCTACTCATTCTAGTGTCTGATCTCATCTCTACTCATTCTAATGTCTGATCTCATCTCTACTCATTCTAGTGACTGTCTGATCTGATCTCTACTCATTCTAGTGTCTGATCTCATCTCTACTCATTCTAGTGACTGTCTGATCTCATCTCTACCCATTCTAGTGACTGTCTGATCTCATCTCTACTCATTCTAGTGACTGTCTGATCTCATCTCTACTCATTCTAGTGACTGTCTGATCTCATCTCTACTCATTCTAGTGTCTGATCTCATCTCTACTCATTCTAATGTCTGATCTCATCTCTACTCATTCTAGTGACTGTCTGATCTGATCTCTACTCATTCTAGTGTCTGATCTGATCTCTACTCATTCTAGTGTCTGATCTCATCTCTACTCATTCTAGTGACTGTCTGATCTCATCTCTACTCATTCTAGTGACTGTCTGATCTGATCTCTACTCATTCTAGTGTCTGATCTCATCTCTACTCATTCTAGTGTCTGATATCATCTCTTTTTAGTGACTGTCTGATCTCATCTCTACTCATTCTAGTGTCTGATATCATCTCTTTTTAGTGACTGTCTGATCTGATCTCTACTCATTCTAGTGTCTGATATCATCTCTTTTTAGTGACTGTCTGATCTCATCTCTACTCATTCTAGTGTCTGATATCATCTCTTTTTAGTGACTGTCTGATCTCATCTCTACTCATTCTAGTGTCTGATCTCATCTCTACTCATTCTAGTGACTGTCTGATCTGATCTCTACTCATTCTAGTGTCTGATCTCATCTCTACTCATTCTAGTGTCTGATATCATCTCTTTTTAGTGACTGTCTGATCTCATCTCTACTCATTCTAGTGTCTGATATCATCTCTTTTTAGTGACTGTCTGATCTGATCTCTACTCATTCTAGTGTCTGATATCATCTCTTTTTAGTGACTGTCTGATCTCATCTCTACTCATTCTAGTGTCTGATATCATCTCTTTTTAGTGACTGTCTGATCTCATCTCTACTCATTCTAGTGTCTGATCTCATCTCTACTCATTCTAGTGTCTGATCTGATCTCTACTCATTCTAGTGTCTGATCTGATCTCTACTCATTCTAGTGTCTGATCTGATCTCTACTCATTCTAGTGTCTGATCTCATCTCTACTCATTCTAATGTCTGATCTCATCTCTACTCATTCTAGTGACTGTCTGATCTCATCTCTACTCATTCTAGTGTCTGATCTGATCTCTACTCATTCTAGTGTCTGATCTCATCTCTACTCATTCTAGTGACTGTCTGATCTCATCTCTACTCATTCTAGTGACTGTCTGATCTGATCTCTACTCATTCTAGTGTCTGATCTCATCTCTACTCATTCTAGTGTCTGATATCATCTCTTTTTAGTGACTGTCTGATCTCATCTCTACTCATTCTAGTGTCTGATATCATCTCTTTTTAGTGACTGTCTGATCTGATCTCTACTCATTCTAGTGTCTGATATCATCTCTTTTTAGTGACTGTCTGATCTCATCTCTACTCATTCTAGTGTCTGATATCATCTCTTTTTAGTGACTGTCTGATCTCATCTCTACTCATTCTAGTGTCTGATCTCATCTCTACTCATTCTAGTGTCTGATCTGATCTCTACTCATTCTAGTGTCTGATCTGATCTCTACTCATTCTAGTGTCTGATCTGATCTCTACTCATTCTAGTGTCTGATCTCATCTCTACTCATTCTAATGTCTGATCTCATCTCTACTCATTCTAGTGACTGTCTGATCTCATCTCTACCCATTCTAGTGACTGTCTGATCTCATCTCTACCCATTCTAGTGACTGTCTGATCTGATCTCTACTCATTCTAGTGTCTGATCTGATCTCTACTCATTCTAGTGTCTGATCTCATCTCTACTCATTCTAATGTCTGATCTCATCTCTACTCATTCTAGTGACTGTCTGATCTCATCTCTACCCATTCTAGTGACTGTCTGATCTCATCTCTACTCATTCTAGTGTCTGATCTCATCTCTACTCATTCTAATGTCTGATCTCATCTCTACTCATTCTAGTGACTGTCTGATCTGATCTCTACCCATTCTAGTGACTGTCTGATCTCATCTCTACTCATTCTAGTGACTGTCTGATCTGATCTCTACTCATTCTAGTGTCTGATCTCATCTCTACTCATTCTAGTGACTGTCTGATCTCATCTCTACCCATTCTAGTGACTGTCTGATCTCATCTCTACTCATTCTAGTGACTGTCTGATCTCATCTCTACTCATTCTAGTGACTGTCTGATCTCATCTCTACTCATTCTAGTGTCTGATCTCATCTCTACTCATTCTAATGTCTGATCTCATCTCTACTCATTCTAGTGACTGTCTGATCTGATCTCTACTCATTCTAGTGTCTGATCTGATCTCTACTCATTCTAGTGTCTGATCTCATCTCTACTCATTCTAGTGACTGTCTGATCTCATCTCTACTCATTCTAGTGACTGTCTGATCTGATCTCTACTCATTCTAGTGTCTGATCTCATCTCTACTCATTCTAGTGTCTGATATCATCTCTTTTTAGTGACTGTCTGATCTCATCTCTACTCATTCTAGTGACTGTCTGATCTAATCTCTACTCATTCTAGTCACTGTCTGATCTGATCTCTACTCATTCTAGTGTCTGATCTCATCTCTACTCATTCTAGTGTCTGATCTCATCTCTACTCATTCTAGTGACTGTCTGATCTGATCTCTACTCATTCTAGTGTCTGATCTCATCTCTACTCATTCTAATGTCTGATCTCATCTCTACTCATTCTAGTGACTGTCTGATCTCATCTCTACTCATTCTAGTGTCTGATCTGATCTCTACTCATTCTAGTGTCTGATCTCATCTCTACTCATTCTAGTGACTGTCTGATCTCATCTCTACTCATTCTAGTGACTGTCTGATCTGATCTCTACTCATTCTAGTGTCTGATCTCATCTCTACTCATTCTAGTGTCTGATATCATCTCTTTTTAGTGACTGTCTGATCTCATCTCTACTCATTCTAGTGTCTGATATCATCTCTTTTTAGTGACTGTCTGATCTGATCTCTACTCATTCTAGTGTCTGATATCATCTCTTTTTAGTGACTGTCTGATCTCATCTCTACTCATTCTAGTGTCTGATATCATCTCTTTTTAGTGACTGTCTGATCTCATCTCTACTCATTCTAGTGTCTGATCTCATCTCTACTCATTCTAGTGTCTGATCTGATCTCTACTCATTCTAGTGTCTGATCTGATCTCTACTCATTCTAGTGTCTGATCTGATCTCTACTCATTCTAGTGTCTGATCTCATCTCTACTCATTCTAATGTCTGATCTCATCTCTACTCATTCTAGTGACTGTCTGATCTCATCTCTACCCATTCTAGTGACTGTCTGATCTCATCTCTACCCATTCTAGTGACTGTCTGATCTGATCTCTACTCATTCTAGTGTCTGATCTGATCTCTACTCATTCTAGTGTCTGATCTCATCTCTACTCATTCTAATGTCTGATCTCATCTCTACTCATTCTAGTGACTGTCTGATCTCATCTCTACCCATTCTAGTGACTGTCTGATCTCATCTCTACTCATTCTAGTGTCTGATCTCATCTCTACTCATTCTAATGTCTGATCTCATCTCTACTCATTCTAGTGACTGTCTGATCTGATCTCTACCCATTCTAGTGACTGTCTGATCTCATCTCTACTCATTCTAGTGACTGTCTGATCTGATCTCTACTCATTCTAGTGTCTGATCTCATCTCTACTCATTCTAGTGACTGTCTGATCTCATCTCTACCCATTCTAGTGACTGTCTGATCTCATCTCTACTCATTCTAGTGACTGTCTGATCTCATCTCTACTCATTCTAGTGACTGTCTGATCTCATCTCTACTCATTCTAGTGTCTGATCTCATCTCTACTCATTCTAATGTCTGATCTCATCTCTACTCATTCTAGTGACTGTCTGATCTGATCTCTACTCATTCTAGTGTCTGATCTGATCTCTACTCATTCTAGTGTCTGATCTCATCTCTACTCATTCTAGTGACTGTCTGATCTAATCTCTACTCATTCTAGTGACTGTCTGATCTGATCTCTACTCATTCTAGTGTCTGATCTCATCTCTACTCATTCTAGTGTCTGATATCATCTCTTTTTAGTGACTGTCTGATCTCATCTCTACTCATTCTAGTGACTGTCTGATCTAATCTCTACTCATTCTAGTCACTGTCTGATCTGATCTCTACTCATTCTAGTGTCTGATCTCATCTCTACTCATTCTAGTGTCTGATATCATCTCTTTTTAGTGACTGTCTGATCTCATCTCTACTCATTCTAGTGACTGTCTGATCTCATCTCTACTCATTCTAGTGACTGTCTGATCTCATCTCTACTCATTCTAGTGACTGTCTAATCTAATCTCTACTCATTCTAGTGACTGTCTGATCTCATCTCTACTCATTCTAGTGACTGTCTGATCTCATCTCTACTCATTCTAGTGACTGATCTCATCTCTACTCATTCTAGTTGTCTGATGTATTCTCTACTCATTCTAGTGTAGTCTTACTAATTTTGAGAACTTGAGCAGACAGAACTGCAGTGCAGATGCCCAGTCTCTCGCCATCACTTCTCTCCCAGACTCACTTTCATCACCCTGGTCTCTAATGGGCGCTCTAGCCCACCCACTGCATCATGAGTTTACCCGCCTTTCACTTTGCAAGCATGTGTTTTGCTTGAATACAAACATTCAAAACTCCAATGCCAACGCACTCAGCCTGAACCCTGTATTATTGCCCTTCTCCTATCTTCTGCTTTTTGTTCTCTGCTCAAATTTCCTGCTCAGCGGGGCAGCAGCAGCTCCTTTGCCTTGCAATCAGCTCTGCAAGCTCGACTAGTTATCTGTCTTTATCTCTCTCGCGCCCCCCTGTGCCGTGTGCATAATTAAGCAAGAAAGAAAATTGAATTTTCGGCTGGGCAAAAAAGTGGCCATGTGAGTTGCTGCTCTGCGCTACTCTGCTCTGCTCTAGTCTCAGAGTAGATTTTGTCACGAACCTTGAGCTGTAAATTTGAGATGAACAGCTGGAGTGAGAGATCGGGTTGGCGGGTTTACCAGTAAACGAGTACGTGGGGCCACTGCAGTGAGCACAAGGGCTGCAGAGACACTTTTATGGCTGGCTTTTGCTTGGAGAATTGCCAATTCAATGGGTATAATAGCTCACAGGCAAAGGGAATGTAATTAGTTAAATATTGCAGGTCATTTCTTCACACTGTGCAAAGCTGTTTGTTGGGGGTAATTCCCTGTTTAATGTGAAATGGAACCTGTTAAAATGAAGATCACTATCTTGTTAAACAGGTCACTCTTTAGATTTGTGAATGCTCACTCCCTGTTTCACGTTACTTTCTTGGTTTGAAGGTCACTATCGAAGTGTGAAGGTCACTCTGTAAGTGTGAAAGTCACTATAGAAATGTGAAGGCCAATCTGTAAGTGTGAAAGTCACTATAGAAATGTGAAGGCCAATCTGTAAGTGTGAAAGTCACTATAGAAATGTGAAGGCCACTCTGTAAGTGTGAAAGTCACTATAGAAATGTGAAGGTCTCTCTGTAAGTGTGAAAGTCACTATAGAAATGTGAAGGTCTCTCTGTAAGTGTGAAAGTCACTATAGAAATGTGAAGGCCAATCTGTAAGTGTGAAGGTCACTATAGAAATGTGAATGCCACTCTGTAAGTGTGAAAGTCACTATAGAAATGTGAAGGTCTCTCTGTAAGTGTGAAAGTCACTATAGAAATGTGAAGGCCACTCTGTAAGTGTGAAGGTCACTATAGAAATGTGAAGGCCACTCTGTAAGTGTGAAAATCACTATAGAAATGTGAAGGCCACTCTGTAAGTGTGAAAGTCACTATAGAAATTTGAAGGCCACTCTGTAAGTGTGAAGGTCACTATAGAAATGTGAAGGCCACTCTGTAAGTGTGAAAGTCACTATAGAAATGTGAAGGCCACTCTGTAAGTGTGAAAGTCACTATAGAAATGTGAAGGCCACTCTGTAAGTGTGAAGGTCACTATAGAAATGTGAAGGCCACTCTGTAAGTGTGAAAGTCACTATAGAAATGTGAAGGACACTCTGTAAGTGTGAAAGTCACTATAGAAATGTGAAGGCCAATCTGTAAGTGTGAAAGTCACTATAGAAATGTGAAGGCCACTCTGTAAGTGTGAAAGTCACTATAGAAATGTGAAAGTCAGTCTATAGTGTGAAGGTCAGTCTATAGTGTGAAGGTCAGTCTATAGTGTGAAGGTCAGTCTATAGTGTGAAGGTCAGTCTATAGTGTGAAGGTCAGTCTATAGTGTGAAGGTCAGTCTATAGTGTGAAAGGCACTATAGAAATGTGAAAGTCAGTCTATAGTGTGAAGGTCAGTCTATAGTGTGAAGGTCAGTCTATAGTGTGAAGGTCAGTCTATAGTGTGAAGGTCAGTCTATAGTGTGAAGGTCAGTGTATAGTGTGAAGGTCAGTCTATAGTGTGAAAGGCACTATAGAAATATGAAAGTCAGTCTATAGTGTGAAGGTCAGTCTATAGTGTGAAGGTCAGTCTATAGTGTGAAGGTCAGTCTATAGTGTGAAGGTCAGTCTATAGTGTGAAAGTCAGTCTATAGTGTGAAGGTCAGTCTATAGTGTGAAGGTCAGTCTATAGTGTGAAGGTCAGTCTATAGTGTGAAGGTCAGTCTATAGTGTGAAAGGCACTATAGAAATATGAAAGTCAGTCTATAGTGTGAAGGTCAGTCTATAGTGTGAAGGTCAGTCTATAGTGTGAAGGTCAGTCTATAGTGTGAAGGTCAGTCTATAGTGTGAAGGTCAGTCTATAGTGTGAAGGTCAGTCTATAGTGTGAAGGTCAGTCTATAGTGTGAAGGTCAGTCTATAGTGTGAAGGTCAGTCTATAGTGTGAAGGTCAGTCTATAGTGTGAAGGTCAGTCTATAGTGTGAAGGTCAGTCTATAGTGTGAAGGTCAGTCTATAGTGTGAAGGTCAGTCTATAGTGTGAAGGTCAGTCTATAGTGTGAAGGTCAGTCTATAGTGTGAAGGTCAGTCTATAGTGTGAAGGCCACTCTAAGTGTGAAAGTCACTATAAAAGTGACTATCTATCTGGCAGCCCCTTATCAGTTATTACTGCTCAACTACTAAGAGTTCAGACCTTCAAAGCAACTACGAGCTAAAAAACCAGGCACTTCTATCCAACTGGCAAATTCCCAGAAGTCTCCCATCTTTTTGACTTTCTCAGCATCATCCGATGCTAAAAATATCTCAAGTGCCCCCGTACTCCAGCCCACGCGTTTCTAACGGAACTTTTCATTTGTTATCTGCAGCAAAAAACTCCCTCTGCTGGCATCCTTTCAGCAGCTGGGTTATTCCTCCTCCTGTGAGTCTGTATTTACATCCCAAGCACTCCCGCCCACTCACAGCCCCGCGCTTCCTGACCCGGATGAAGGCGTCCGTACTGAGCCAAGGAGACCGATTAGATAAGGATCTGGACTTGATCCAGCTCTGGCCCAAACACTGATTCTCCATAGCTGTACTCACTCTGAGAGGGGGTGATTCTTAGAGGGGCGATTCTTAAAGGGACGATTCTTAGAAATACGATTCTTAGAGGGACGATTCTCAAAGGGGTGATTATTAAAGGGGCGATTCTGAGAGGGGGGATTCTGAGAGGGCGATTCTTAGAGGGGCGATTCTTAGAGGGGCGATTCTTAGAAGGGAGATTCTTAGAGGGGCGATTCTTAGAGGGGGCGATTCTTAGAAATATGATTCTTAGAGGGACGATTCTCAAAGGGGTGATTATTAAAGGGGCGATTCTGAGAGGGGGGATTCTGAGAGGGCGATTCTAAGAGGGGCGATTCTTAGAGGGGCGATTCTTAGAAGGGAGATTCTTAGAGGGGCGATTCTTAGAGGGGGCGATTCTTAGAAATATGATTCTTAAAAGGGAGATTCTTAGAGGGGAGATTCTTAGAGGGGAGATTCTTAGAGGGGCGATTCTTAGAAGGGAGATTCTTAGAGGGGCGATTCTTAGAGGGGGCGATTCTTAGAAATATGATTCTTAAAAGGGAGATTCTTAGAGGGGAGATTCTTAGAAGGGAGATTCTTAGAGGGGAGATTCTTAGAGGGGCGATTCTTAGAAGGGGTGATTATTAAAGGCGCGATTCTGAGAGGGCGATTCTTAGAAAGGTGATTATTAAAGGGGCGATTCTTAGAAAGGTGATTCTTAGAGGGGCGATTCTTAGAAGGGAGATTCTTAGAGGGGCGATTCTTAGAGGGGGCGATTCTTAGAAATATGATTCTTAGAGGGACGATTCTCAAAGGGGTGATTATTAAAGGGGCGATTCTGAGAGGGGGGATTCTGAGAGGGCGATTCTTAGAGGGGCGATTCTTAGAGGGGCGATTCTTAGAAGGGAGATTCTTAGAGGGGCGATTCTTAGAGGGGCGATTCTTAGAAATATGATTCTTAAAAGGGAGATTCTTAGAGGGGAGATTCTTAGAGGGGAGATTCTTAGAGGGGCGATTCTTAGAAGGGAGATTCTTAGAGGGGCGATTCTTAGAGGGGGCGATTCTTAGAAATATGATTCTTAAAAGGGAGATTCTTAGAGGGGAGATTCTTAGAAGGGAGATTCTTAGAGGGGAGATTCTTAGAGGGGCGATTCTTAGAAGGGGTGATTATTAAAGGGGCGATTCTGAGAGGGCGATTCTTAGAAAGGTGATTATTAAAGGGGCGATTCTTAGAAAGGTGATTCTTAGAGGGCGATTCTTAGAGGGGCGATTCTTAGAGGGGCGATTCTTAGAGGGGAGATTCTTAGAGGGCGATTCTCAGAGGGGTGATTCTTAGAGGGCGATTCTTATAGGGGCGATTCTTAGAGGGGCGATTCTTAGAGGGCGATTCTTAGAGGGCGATTCTTAGAGGGGCGATTCTGGGGAGGGACGATTCTTAGAGGGGCGATTCTTAGAGGGGAGATTCTTAGAGGGCGATTCTTAGGGGGCGATTCTGAGAGGGCGATTATTAGAGGGGCGATTCTCAGAGAGGAGATTTTTAAAGGTGCGATTCTCAGAGGGGCGATTCTTAAAGGTGCGATTCTCAGAGGGGCGATTCTTAAAGGTGCGATTCTCAGAGGGGCGATTCTTGGAGGGGCGATTTTTAGAGGGGCGATTCTGAGAGGGGAGACTTATAGAGGGGCGATTCTTACAGGATGATTCTCAGAGGGGAGATTTTTAGAGGGGCGATTCTGAGAGGGGAGACTTATAGAGGGGCGATTCTTACAGGGTGATTCTCAGAGGGGAGATTTTTAGAAAGCCATTCTCAGAGGGGCGATTCTTGGAGGGAGATTCTTAGTGGGGACGTTCTTAGAGGAGCGATTCTTAGTGGGGCGATTCTCATAGGGACTATTCTCAGTTAGAAAACTGTAATTTTAAAGGAATGCTGCATCAGAATTAATGCAGTATCGCAAATTTTTCGCTTCTCCAGTCTTGCAAAAAAACTTGTTTAGCTTATCACAGGAAGTAAAATGATGAAGCGCAAGCCCCCTAATTACACAAAGAGAGACACGTTTATCCAAGAGCTGTTGTTGCCATTTCAGATGAAAATATTTACAACCTGTGTTTCCCATATGGGAATAAAAAAATGTCAACTGCAATCAAAACAGCTATAATGAGGCCAGGGAGTGCTATGGATGGCTGGATTGGGGCCATTGAAATTTTCACCACTGAAACGTTTTGAAGCTTTAAACCCCTCTGAGAATCGCCCCATTGTAAATCGCCTTTCTAAGGAACGTCCTCCTTCTAAGAATCTCCCCTCTAAGAATATTCCCTCTCAGAATCGCCCCCCTAAGAATCTCCGTCTAAGAATCGCACCCCTAAGAATCGCCGTCTAAGAATCTCCCCTCTAAGAATCTCCCCTCTAAGATCGCCCTTCTAAAAATCGCCCTCTAAGAATCTCCCCCCTAAGAATCTCCCTCTAAGAATCGCACCCCTAAGAATCACCGTCTAAGAATCGCCCCTTTAAAAATCGCCCCTCTAAGATTCTCCCTGACGAAAGCGAACCTGAATGGAAGCCAGTCCGAACACAAAAGTTCATAGATGCGAACACGAGGCAACTCGAAACTGGCACCCTGCAGAGTTGGCCTGCATTTCCTAAAAGCAGATCGCAACTGATTTGCAAACAGCTGCACAGAATCTGCAGCACACGGAGACCCAGTTATCAGCCATTTCCACAAGCCAGTGCAGGCATTTCCATACAGCAGTTCCCACGCTTTTGTGCTTAGCGAAGGTTGCAGAGAAATGTAGTGTAGTACAAAATTGGAGATTAGGAATGACATACTGAGCAAGTGGCTGCAGCAAATGTACTTTTAAATCTTGTTTAGACCATGCTTACAAGTCTTGTGAAGAAATAGTTCAATTTCAATGTTGAAACATGCTTTTGATGTAGAGTCAAAGTAAGACGGGCGATTCTTAGAAATGTTTCGAAGGGAGATTCTTAAAGGGGATTCTTAGAGGGCCATTCTCAGAAGGGCGATTCTTAGAGGGCCATTCTCAGAGGGGCGATTCTTAGAGGGCCATTCTCAGAGGGGCGATTCTTAGACGGCGATTCTTAGGGGTGATTCTTAAAGGGCAATATTTAAAGGGGCGATTCTTAGAGGAGCGACTCTCAGAGGGGCGATTCTTAGAGGGCGATATTTAATGGCCTTAGAGGGGCGATTCTTAGAGGGCGATATTTAATGGCCTTAGAGGGGCGATTCTTAAAGGGGCGATTCTTAGAGGGGCGATTCTTAGAGGGAGATTCTTAAGGGGTGATTCTTAAAGGGCAATATTTAAAGGGGCGATTCTTAGAGGGCGATATTTAATGGCCTTAGAGGGGCGATTCTTAGAGGGCGATATTTAATGGCCTTAGAGGGGCGATTCTTAAAGGGGCGATTCTTAGATGGGTGATTCTTAAAGGGGTGAATCTTAGAGGGGCGATTCTTAGAGGGCGATATTTAATGGCCTTAGAGGGGCGATTCTTAGAGGGGCGATTCTTAGAGGGGTGATTCTTAAAGGGGTGAATCTTAGAGGGGCGATTCTTAGAGGGGAGATTCTTAGAGAGACGATTCTTAGAGGGGCGATTCTTAAAGGGCAATATTTAAAGGGGCGATTCTTAGAGGGCGATTCTTAGAGGGGCGATTCTTAGAGGGGAGATTCTTAGAGGGGAGATTCTTAGAGGGGAGATTCTTAGAGGGGCGATTCTTGGAGGGGCGATTCTTAGAGGGGAGATTCTTAGAGAGACGATTCTTAGAGGGCGATTCTAAGAAATGAATTTACATCCACACTTAATATTTTCCGAGATGAGAAAACATTGCGCAAGTGATTTCATACTTATTATCAACCAGCCCATTGCTCGCACGCAGCTGATAGCATACTGTATCGAAGGCTTTCCCACGCTCTGATAGAAGAACCAAAATTATAATTTTTACTTATTTGTTGCCTTTGATGCCATGCAAGCTCAATAATAGTTTGAAAAACATCCATGCAAGGAAAAAGTGCTTTTTCTATTTCGTCATTCGGTACTCTTATTTGCTGATTTTAGTATAATTTTATTGAAAATGTGCACTGCACTACTTATTTCAGTAGAGAAGTATGAATGCAAAAGACAAGATATAAAAAATCGAGATTAAGCATGTTCCCTTTTTAAACGGATTCAAGCCTACATTTTAAGGATGTTATATGCTTTAGATGCTACTCTTAGTGAAAGCAAGTACCCTAGAGTGATTTTTGCTCTTAAAATTACTTTAAAAATTATAAAAAACTTGACACATTTTTTGTACTTGATTAGAAGAGAAGTAGACTGCGGTACACAGAAATATAAGAGAGGTAGACTGGATAGACAGCCAGATGGAGAAGTAGACAGGGACTGAGACCAAAATGTGGACAGGCACTGAGAAGTAGATAGGAATTGAGAAGTAGACAGGAACTGAGAAGTAGACAAAGACTGAGAAGTAGACAGGGACTGAGAAGTAGACAGGAACTGAGAAGTAGACAGGGACTGAGAAGTAGACAGGGACTGAGAAGTAGACAGGAACTGAAAAGTAGACAGGAACTGAGAAGTAGACAGGGACAGAGGAGAAGTAGACAGGGACTGAGAAGTAGACAAGGACTGAGAAGTAGACAGGAACTGAGAAGTAGACAGGAGCTGAGAAGTAGACAGGAACTGAGAAGTAGACAGGGACTGAGAAGTAGACAGGAACTGAGAAGTAGACAGGAACTGAGAAGTAGACAGGAACTGAGAAGTAGACAGGGACTGAGAAGTAGACAGGGACTGAGAAGTAGACAGAGACTGAAGAGTAGACAAGAGAGAGAATGGCAAAGTGAGATTCAAGGCAGGTATTAAGCAGAATCGAGGCCCACACAGAATGAGCAGAGGGGCAGGGGGCAGATGAGCAGTCAGTGAACCGAATGGGACTCAGGCAGGATCTGAAGCTCTCGGAGCAATCTATCTGGATGGCTGGCAGTTGCAGCGGGGGGGGGTTTGGAACTCGTCAAAAATTGGCAAGTCATCAGGGAGGCAGTCAGCAGAGCCACCCCGCTCCCCAACCCCCCTCCTCCGCGGCAGGAGCAGCAAGCTGCTCATCAAAGATCGACTCAGATCGATGCCGAAGATAGTTCCCAGCCTCCGGGCCTTCATCCGTATCCTTACTTAGCTGGCCTTGAGTTCAACAATGCATATGAAAAGAGTCTGATGGTTGCCGGGGGGAGGGGCTTGGAGCTGATGAGAAGTCAGCCAAGAGCTTCGAGTCGACAACTTGAAGGGAGATTAAGGTTTGAGAGAGACTTAGCTGCACCGAATAGTTTAATGATGCCCGGTTGCTAGGGGAGGGGTGGTTCGGCCCTCAGACAGGTATTAACCTGGGATTTCTTTAACTATCACTGGTCTGATTTGAAGACAGTCGGTCCCCTCTTACTCAAGCTCTCGAATCTACCCCACCAAGCCTGATATCGAAGTTCGAGTCCGTTGCAAAACCCGATTAGCATTTTACAATGCTGCCACAAGGCAGACACCAAGGACTTGATTGCCTAAACACATTAATAATCTTTAGTGCACCGGAGAGCTTTCAGTTTTCGTTTGTTAATTTTGCGCTGTCTGGCTGGCTATCAATAAATCAAAGCACGCTTTTTTCTAGTACCTTTTCTTCGCTGCATAAGGGCTGCAAAAGTGAAAATGCCAATAGAGCTGAGCCCCCGGGTGACCTGGATTCTATTTTAACAAAACAAACTGCAAAAGCAAACTACGCAGCAAAGCGAAACAAAAAAGCAGAAGAAGAAGCATGATGAAGATGCACAGGTAGGAACTCACCTTGATGCGGTTGCAGCCTTGGCATGGTCAGGACTCCTTTGACTCGAGAAGCTCACCCGCTTCCACCGAGCCACTGCAGAGACTGGACGCTCGTTGAGCTCGCTGGCTTTATTTATATACGGTAGGTGGCGCCTCGGACTGCGGAGCCTCATATGAATTTGAAATGAGCGAAGGACACACACACACAGACACACGCTCGCACTGAGAGCTGAGCTGAGCGCATCAGGAGGGGCGCCAGCAGCTGAAGGCTTTTGAATATTCACCAATATTCCCTGGGCCGTCATGAATATGGAAGAGGCATTAGAATAATAATGAGAGAGAAAGGAGAGCAGAGCGGACAGTGAGGGGTCTGCGAAAGTCCTCCTCTGCTGCAGAGCAGAGTGGCTCCAGCAGGCGAGTGGCGCATTGCGTGTCAGCCTGTCTTGTCTGCCGCTTCTGGTGGGTGGCCGTCGGGAAAGTTCTCTGCATGACGGCAAATCTTCACGGCTATATGATGAGCTGGACTATTTGCATACAGACTAACGGGAGCTGCATGCTCACAGGGACTCGTCTAGCAGCATTGATCTCCCCAGTCTCTTGAGTTTGTTTGACTATGCCCTGTTGACTCTGCTAGCTAAGTCTTGTAGGAGCAACACAGAGGCCTGCAAATTGCTTCGATTCGAATTCTCAGCTGCCAAGTTATTGATTTCCTCGGATGTGAAGTTGTTAGGCCGGACATTGCTCAGCGCTATTGAGGGGGCAGTGTGACTCATCTGAGTTATTGGAATCTGACTTGGGGGTGGTGGCATCTGACTCAGGGGTGTTGGAATTTGACTCAGGGGTGTTGGAATCTGACTTAGGGGTGTTCGAATCTGACTCAGGGGTATTGGAATTTGACTCAGGGGTGTTGGAATTTGACTCAGGGGTATTGGAATTTGACTCAGGGGTGTTGGAATTTGACTCAGGGGTATTAGAATCTGACTCAGGGGTGTTGGAATCTGACTCAGGGGTGTTGGAATCTGACTCAGGGGTGTTGGAATCTGACTCAGGGGTGGTGGAATCTGACTCAAGGGTGTTGTAATCTGACACATGCGGATAACTGACACAGGCGGATAACTGACACAGGCGGATAACTGACACAGGTGGATAACTGACACAGGTGGATAACTGACACAGGCGGATAACTGACACAGGTGGATAACTGACACAGGCGGATAACTGACACAGGTGGATAACTGACACAGGCGGATAACTGACACAGGTGGATAACTGACACAGGCGGATAACTGACACAGGCGGATAACTGACACAGGTGGATAACTGACACAGGTGGATAACTGACACAGGTGAATAACTGACACAGGCGGATAACTGACACAGGTGGATAACTGACACAGGTGGATTACTGACACAGGTGGATAACTGACACAGGTAGGTAGCTGACACAGGTGAATAACTGACGCAGGTAGATAACTGACACAGGCGGATAACTGACACAGGCGGATAACTGACACAGGCGGATAACTGACACAGGTGGATAACTGACACAGGTGGACTACTGACACAGGTGGATAACTGACACAGGTAGGTAGCTGACACAGGTGAAGAATTACTGCAGAAAAGCTTATTCACTCAACTCCCATTTCAAATCCCAACTTCAGCTTTCTCAGAAAGTCAACTCAAGAGGAAGCGGCGGCGGCTCAACAGTGGAGTGGAACGTGATAGAGCATTAATAATTGGGGAAGAGACTCCGGATCCTCCTGGGAGATTAGGGATTAGCGGAACGGGAAAGGCAAGAGCGGATTACGGGGACTGCAGCGGGCAGGAAGCAGATCCACCAGTCAAATTTGATAAGAAATCTTTGTACGGAAAGAGAACCGCGCCTTTTGAAAATTTTGAAGTCATTCAAAGCATGACAAGGGTCCGGTGTTTGCCCGAGACAATCAGCTGAGGATCAGGCAAGACCTCAGGCATTCGTGCACTGTACGGGTAAATATATCATAATGGAAGCTTCTTCGTGATATCTGTGTAGCCCAACTCGAAATCTGGAAAGTGGCACGCCATCATTGACACCCAAAAAGTGGCACGACATTAATGACACCCAAAAAGTGGCACGACATTAATGACACCCAAAAAGTGGCACGACATTAATGACACCCGAAAAGTGGCACGCCATTATTGACAACCGAATAGTGGCATGCCATTATTGACAACTGAAAAGTGGCATGCCATTATTGACAACTGAAAAGTGGCTCGCCATTATTGACGCCCAAAAAGTGGCATGCCAATATTGACAACTGAAAAGTGGCTCGCCATTATTGACGCCCAAAAAGTGGCATGCCATTAATGACGCTCGAAAAGTGGCACGCCATTATTGACACCCGAAAGGTGGCACGACATTAATGACAACCGAAAAGTGGCACGCCATTATTGACAGCCGAAAAGTGGCACGACATTAATGACAACCGAAAAGTGGCACGCCATTATTGACAGCCGAAAAGTGGCACGCCATTATTGACGCCCAAAAAGTGGCATGCCAATATTGACAACTGAAAAGTGGCTCGCCATTATTGACGCCCAAAAAGTGGCATGCCAATATTGACAACTGAAAAGTGGCTCGCCATTATTGACGCCCAAAAAGTGGCATGCCATTAATGACGCTCGAAAAGTGGCACGCCATTATTGACAGCCGAAAAGTGGCACGACATTAATGACAACCGAAAAGTGGCACGCCATTATTGACACCCGAAAAGTGGCACGACATTAATGACAACCGAAAAGTGGCACGCCATTATTGACAGCCAAAAAGTGGCACGCCATTATTGACGCCCAAAAAGTGGCATGCAAATATTGACAACTGAAAAGTGGCTCGCCATTATTGACGCCCAAAAAGTGGCATGCCATTAATGACGCTCGAAAAGTGGCACGCCATTATTGACACCCGAAAAGTGGCACGACATTAATGACACCCGAAAAGTGGCACGACATTATTGACAACCGAATAGTGGCACGCCATTATTGACACCCGGATAGTGGCACGCCATTTTTGACGTTGTTGCGACGCAGACTGTGACCGTCAGCTTCAACCGACGGAGCATGCTTCATCATCGTACGGAAAAGAGTCCTTGGCACCCCCCGCGAAAGACCACAGAGGATTGGACACTGCACCAAAAGGAGCCCAGGCGTCTGGGCCGACCCTTTCCTCCAGTCCCAGAAAGCTGTTGATATGCAAAGTTTATGCAAATTTTGATAATCCCTGGCTACCCGCGATCTGGGGCCGGTCTAAGAGCGTTCGGGGTTGCGGCCGCTGGCTGGGCGTGCATCTCCATAACTCCATCAAGCAGTGTTTAACATATAAATGAACGGGCCATAATTGAATAGTGACTCTCCGGCTGAGACTGCCGGCTGGGAAGCGAGGGGTGGAGGAGGAGGAGGAGATGAGCGGCGAGGAGATTCCGGGAGGCGAACGGATATAAAGAGACGCCGCGCTC
This sequence comes from Macrostomum lignano, assembly GCA_002269645.1. Classification (NCBI taxonomy): domain Eukaryota; kingdom Metazoa; phylum Platyhelminthes; family Macrostomidae; genus Macrostomum; species Macrostomum lignano. The sequence continues at coordinate 436,536 of NIVC01000462.1, forward strand.
CCGTCTTGATGTTGGCAACTCTCGTCGGTCTCTAGGCCGGGCTTCGCAACGCGTGTCCTGCCGCTTGCTTCTTGGCTGCTGGCTCCTGGAAGAAGAAGATTAAAAAAGAAAGAAGACTCAAAGAAGACTGGCAACCATGCGGTTGCTCTGAGCTGCGACAGTGTCAGAGGGCAGGTAAGTGAACGACTGTCATTGGCCATCCTAAAACTCCTTCCCCAACCCTTCTCGCACTACAGAGTGATCAACGGGTTTAATTAAAACAAACTGTAGCCGAAATTAAATGCAAATTCCAGTTCCCCCGAAAGACAACACGCGGCCTCTCACTGGACAGCGTCTTCCGGGGGGGGGCAATAAAGGCTTTAGAAAATAAACTAACTCAACAGGGAATTAGTAGCGGCTTTACCATACGAGCTATAGCCATTTTTACTGCTTTGAGTTGGTGTGAAAATCCAGGAGACTGAAAAAAACACTACAGAGAATGGCTGACTGACTGACTGACTGATGAAGACTGATGAAGACTGAAGACCAATCAAGCGGTCTCATCCTTCCAAGCCTCAACACCTCGGACTTGTGCGAGTCTGGCGCTACTGTTTAATAAGCTCATTTGAGAGGGGGACGGCTCTCGGCTCGCCGCCTTCATTCATTTGGCTGTAGAAGCAGAAGAAAAATGAGCAGGCTGAGAGAGAGAGAAGTTTTCTAACGGGATTTATCCCACACTCCCACACCGAGCACGCGTCCCGACTCCAAGGGGCCGACGGACCGCGAGCTCTGATGAAACTCCGAGGTCCTAATTCCCAAATCAATCAGACGGACTTGGGACTCGGCCTGTCGGCGGAACGCCGGCGGAGAAAATGAGAGAGAGAGAGAGAGAGAGAGGGGGAATAAGATCCCCTACTGTGGATCCGGAGAATCTTCTGGTGTCTCCGCGACTTCGCGCCCCCAACGGACTGGCAGAGAAACTGCAGGGGAGACGAGGAGAGCACATGGGGATAGGAGAGAAAAAGTCCCCCCAATCTATTCTGTCTGCCTGAGCTGCCCGCACCGACTCAAGCTGGGTGGGAATTCATCTTTTTAGAGGATTTGGAGGGATATTGGCGTGTGCTGGGGAGTTTTTGGGGCTCGACAGGCGATCCTGAGCGGCTGCCTGCTGGACACGAACTGCATGGGCTCTCGTAGCATAACTTGGGCACGCTTCGCTGAGATGAACTGAGATCCGACACTGAGACAGACACTGAGACAGACACTGAGACAGACACTGAGACAGACACTGAGACAGACACTGAGACAGACACTGAGACAGACACTGAGACAGACACTGAGACAGACACTGATACAGACACTAAGACAGGCACTAAGACAGACACTGAGACAGATACTGAGACAGACACTGAGACAGACACTGAGACAGATACTGAGACAGACACTGAGACAGACACTGAGACAGACACTGAGACAGACACTAAGACAGGCACTGAGACAGACACTGAGACAGACACTGAGACAGACACTGAGACAGACACTGAGACAGACACTGAGACAGACACTGAGACAGACACTGAGACAGACACTGATACAGACACTAAGACAGACACTAAGACAGACACTGAGACAGACACTGAGACAGACACTGAGACAGACACTGAGACAGACACTGAGACAGACACTAAGACAGGCACTAAGACAGACACTGAGACAGACACTGAGACAGACACTGAGACAGACACTGAGACAGACACTGAGACAGACACTGAGACAGACACTGAGACAGACACTGAGACAGACACTGAGACAGACACTGAGACACTGAGACAGAGACACTGAGACAGAGACACTGAGACAGAGACACTGAGACAGAGACACTGAGACAGACACTGAGACACTAAGACAGACACTAAGACAGACACTGAGACAGACACTGAGACAGACACTGAGACAGACACTGAGACAGACACTGAGACAGACACTGAGACAGACACTGAGACAGACACTGAGACAGACACTGAGACAGACACTGAGACAGACACTGAGACAGACACTGAGACAGACACTGAGACACTGAGACAGAGACACTGAGACAGAGACACTGAGACAGAGACACTGAGACAGAGACACTGAGACAGAGACACTGAGACAGACACTGAGACACTGAGACAGACACTGAGACAGACACTGAGACAGACACTAAGACAGACATTGAGACAAACACTGAGACAGACACCAAGACAGGCCAAATGTAATTAGACAATACTGAATAGGCAAAGCGCCTGCCACAAAAAAGTGTCTCAATTTCCAGCTGGTTTAAGCCTCGGGCCCATTGTTGCACTTCCTGGCCTGGCCGGAGCCACACTTTCCCCGCTGTATCTTATTACGAAATTTTTAATTAAGGAAATTTAATAGCCATAACTTTGCTGTCGAAGCCCAGCAAAACACACAGCAGGAGTAGCAGCAGCTCAAAACTCCGCCACATGTAGCGAAGGCCGAATTGCATTGAGGATTCTCACTTCGAACGCGTCCCAAGTCGTGTCTGATGAGGCCAAATTGCCCGGAGTTTGGCTGGGCCTTCCGACCAGTCGCTACAAAAGAGGCAACAAAAACCCAACACACACAGACACACACGAGAATTCATCTCCCAAATGCCTTGCAAAGTGAAAGATATTGTTGAAAAGACGAAATTGCATCCCTAATTCCCGGACACCAGCCAAAGGGCGGGGAAGTTTTCACCCCAGAGTCTGGACTCAGAACTCTGGAGACACCATCGTGAGACGAGCGAATGTGGGATAATTTTTAATTCCTTTCGCTGTCCCAGTTTCCCCCAAACATTCCTGGTGGCTGTTTTTTGCTCGATTTTCTTCGGGCACGTTTCTCGGCTTTGCGCATGAGCGCACGTCGCTTCAGGCAGAGGTGCGAAAGTTGAGCAGAGTTCAAGAACCAAATAGTGGAAATTAATTAATTAACTTTCACCTCTTCGATTTTCTATGGGTCTGATTTGAAGAGTGAACTCAAGTGACAGCTTCTGAGACAGCGATTGCGCGGCAGGTGTCAGAAAGGGACAGAATAATCACCTTGAGAAGTGCTCACTATCGTAGGGCATGAGAACAGCTATACAAAATTTCAGGATCGCTATGTGCACCCTGGTGCACTTGAAGCGACATTGTCACACAACCGGCGAGAGGCATTACTGGCCATTCCGCCGACTCCCCTGAGCAGGCACATATTTCCACAGGAGTGTACAGCTGCCCTAACTATATTGTTAGGCATGTACACTTCTTCACTGTACCTTGGGGGTTGGCTCTCAAGGGTACTAATTGCACGAGCAGAGCCAAGCCGAGATTCCAATTTAGCCTCAAATTAATGTGACTGCACTTGGAATCGAGCCTGGGCCACTGGTACATCAGAGCGCTGCGCCAGACCATTAGTCTACGACCCGTATAGATTCAACTACGCTTTATACATCCCGAGCATGTTCGAATAACGAAATTGAACAAAGACTTGTACAAAGATTGCGGTGGCTATTCCAAAATGTTTGTCCCACCACTTTTGTACAATACGAATGCAACGTATACCTACTCGTCAAGAATAAGATATGAGATAAGATAAGATGCAAGAGATAAGAGAGGTATTACGAATTAGAAGCATAAGTAGAAGGAATAGAGCAGAGAGAAGAGCAAAGAGGAGAAGAGAAGAGGAAAGAGTTGTGAAAAGACACAGATCTTGAGCGGATCGGATTGCTATTATGAAGTTTAAAAACACTCGAGGGCCGGAGAGGCTTCCCTGCTAGAACATGAAGCCCCCTGAAGAGCATCCACAATGTCACAGCCAGGGACAGACTTAGTCACGAACTTTTGCAATAAAATATAATACCTTAGTAATAATAGTAGAAAGAGAATAGAAAATATTATCAGGCAGTCACTCTCACCCTCCAACTCTCATTCGCCACCCTCCGCGCCCACCCACCATGTAAAAAAGCAAATCAAAGTTCTGGCAAACAAAGCAGCCAGAGCGCAGATCCTGTCAGTCAACATCAGGACAGCGTGGAGTCTGGAGCTATCTTAGGGCAGTAAGACAATCCTTTATATTTTAGCGGGGAATCTCAGGATTTCATAGAACCTCATCGCCCCCTCCCGAGCCCCCAGACTCTAAGCAGGCAGCTGGAGCCGGCAAACATGACGGAAACTCAACAGCTGGTCGGGGGTGACGTCCGCCCGCAGCACGATGAGGCGCGTGGCGAAAAGCTAATCAAGGATGCTGCGTGCCGCCCGCTGACGGGCCAAAAATCTGATTCCCCGGACGGCTCCGCCTCCCGCTGCCTGATGATGTTTGACAGCTCAATTTGAGGCCGACCGTGAATAGGAAAATTCTACCAGCTCCGTTGGGAAGCTTTCAAATTTAGCGTAGCGATGGGGCTTTGTTTGTCCAATTGGGGCTGTGAGATGCCGCTCGGTTGAGCGAACTTCACCTATCTGTCTGTCTGTCTGTCTGT